>CM055266.1:136301736-136587989 GCA_029237695.1 Conchocele bisecta | reverse complement strand
GGTGAAAATTAAAGAAAAATATAGATATAGTTGCCTAAATGTTTTAAAATGTGTTTAATTAGAAAAAAAAGTAAGTCTGTTGTACTTTTTTAAGAGAACTGTCTCCGATATGCAAAAAGTAAGTATTAACTTTATCAATTTATCTTTATTATTGTGTTGCTGCAGGGTGACCATATAAATGGTGTCTCTGACTCTAAAAATGCTGTTATAGATAAAGCAAAACTTTGTGTTACTCTCTTCTACTTGCTCCACAAAAGTACAAAATTTAATGTACAGTGAAACCTCACTAAACTCGACACCCTGGGAGCTATGCGATCACGAACAGGCATTATCACCTGAGATAAATGACCAAGAAACCCATCATAATTATGATCACATACATTTCTTGTTGTCCGGTTTAGAGAAGTTCCACTGTATAAGTTGCAGTGGTGTAACGTGGCATACGCCCATGCGCCCATATGCCCAGTCATCATATCGATAATTAGAGTTAAAAAAATACAATCAGGAAATTCGAAACATGGAATATATATGTTGAGGTGGGGAGAGAGGGCAATAGCTAGATGCCATTAAAGGTACATGCCCACTAAGTCGGCACAACATATTCTTTATATCAGAGACATCATCAGAGACATTTCCTGGAATAAACATTCATTCACCATTTCCCCATGTAATGACTGGCATTATTATACATTTTATATCAGAGGTAAATATCCACACTGATATCAGGGGCGATAACCATGTTGCCTTAAAATGTTAACAGACGTTACTAATTATTCTCTGTATTTATATTTTGATGTGCAATGGTCATACAATATGTCGAAAATATTATTTTTTTAGGCGAGGCATTTTATTTGTATAAATAATTAAAAAATATCATGCCTCATTTGCATATGAAAAAGGCCTAATACCACCGCGCGTCACTATGAGTAAGATATATATTACTGAATGATTATATCTGTATAGAGGGCACTTGTAATTTTTAGAACTGGTGGAATAGTGACACAAATATAAATTATTTAATTCCTATAAAGAACAGTTTGTGCCCTCTGAGTGGGCATGTACCTTTAACAGAAGTCCTACAATGAATTCATTATTGCTGAACTGCGAACAATTTGCTTACCTGCTTTATTATTATGGTCCCTTTTCCGATTGATTTTCCCATGGAAGTTATTTCCGTACATTCCTTGGTGACAATAATACATTATAAAACGACCATTGTAGACCCTGATTAACACTCATTATTTTTTTAAATACCTTATATCTCTGCAGTCCTAAGTCACATTGACTTGAAACTTCATATGCTTATTAGTCATCATCCATAATATTCATACTGTATCCCACTCATGTGGGCCCCTGTGCCCAAAGTCAAATGACTTGCGTTAAATATTTGTCAAAAACATGCGGGCCGTGGCCATCTGGTTGATTAATATGCTTAAATGTCCACACTTTTAACAATTTGTAAATAGTATTTGATGTGCAAACAATGCCAAGGTTACCTGGAAACGTGATTTGAGATTAAATGTACAGTGAAATCGCGATGGCTCGAAATGCGATGGCTCGTAATGTCGGGCTCGCTCGAAATGCCGTCGCGGTCCCAATAATTTTCCCTATATGTTTAATGTATTTTACATGCGATGGCTCGAAATGCGGTGGCTCGAAAAGTGCGATCGCTCGAAACAATTGTCAAGTCCCGCGGACACATTTCTCACTATTTTACTATACGCTGACTCGAAATTGATGTCGAAGTTTGTGTTTGGCTAATTTTCACACCTCAGCGTCAGACTTATTACGAACAAAGGCCGAGCCGCGCTCTACCTGTCTGTGAAATGTGATTTCTTTTCAAGTGCAGTTAATTTCCTAAAGTGGTGCAATTTGATCGTTAACGTTGTTGATGGCGATCATTTTCAATTTTAATTAAATAATTGCTGGCAATAACCATTTAATATGTGTCAACCCAAATGAGTTACATTGGAGTGAATTTCTAATTTACTATTTAAATCGTATTTTTGTGTTACAGATCATACTTACGATTGTTTTACGCACGATACTATACGTGCGATACTCTACCTACCAACATATTACACCTGTTTGCAATACAGTTTCGAGTAATCTACGGCGATTTATTAAATATTCTCGGTTTCGTCCACTCGGAGTATTTAATAGAGTCTGTCGTAAGTCATTGGTCGTTTTTCGTTTTAACTCCCGTGTTATTCGAGAGGCTACCAAGGAGTTACAACGAAAAACGCCCATTGAAAATACCACTGTTTCGAGTGACGTCACAACCACCTGCTGCATTAATTATGTGCGCCGCTATTTATAATGAATACTGGACCTTTTCTCCTTTTCGACTTTGATAATAATTGAAATAAAGACAGTTTTGTAAATACATGCAGTTTATTCAATTTCGCATGCTAACTAACCTGTGAATACATATTATAATCATCTAAAACATGGATACTTCTATTGTGCTTTGTTTATTTCCTAAATCCGACGGGTACAGAAGTCGGCAAATATAACAAAATCGAAAGATGCGATGGCTCGAAAGATGCGATCACTCGAACAAAATGTGCGTTCCCGTGGCAGTTCGAGCCATCGCGATTTCACTGTATTTGCCAAATTACTAACAGGACAAAAGTACTGACATCGATATACAGGTACATTGTATATATTTTGACTTAAATTAATAATTTCCGACTGTAAAGTGCACTTGATAAAGCGGTAGTACTCGCTATTAACATTGCTCATTACGACAATGGTATATTTACTGTCAATATGAAGGCTTGTGCTAGGGATCAAACAAATACATCGTTATACAGTGGGGTCAGCGTGTAAATGCACACACGAACGAACACGACAGGTTGGAACCAACCTGTCGTGTTCGTTCGTGTGTGCACTTACACACGGACCCCACTGTATGTGGCTGTGAGTGGAGAAATGGGGCTTATGGGTTATGCGTCCAGTGTAGATCCAGATCAGCCTGTGCATCCGTCCTGTCTGATCAGGATCTCCACTGTTCACGATTCCATCAATGAAGCACCAGTCATTCTTCTAACGAGCAATATAGATCGGTATCCGGCTACAGGAGTGTGCTATTTGATCAGGAGCTACACTAGTCACAATTTCCATAAGCCCCATTTCTCATTTTAGGTTATTTCTGAGCTTGCATGACTCAGATCTCACTGTCAGACAGTTATTTCATCTCCAGGGTTCTGTGGATGGCCTAAATCGCCATTGTTACATGACTGCCGTTGTTCAACACCGCTCACAGCCGTGTTTAAGCGTACAGGGTGTCACCGTGTGCTGTGTCACCATAGCTGTAGACAATGCTCATTTCGGGGTCAAGCCAACACCTATGTAATGCATGTGTCTCATGGCATTACTAGAACGCGCCATTACGTCACCAGACCAGTTCACAACGGTCGCACTGAATTTTGAAATTGATGCGGCTGCATCATGCGACGGGTACTGCGGCCCCGGAATATGTATGTGTAAATCAGCTGTTTGAATGGAGCAGATTATCAAAGTACGGTACACAAAGTACTGCATATTATATGCTCAAATTACACGATGTTTCCGATGGAAATGTAAGAATAACGTTCAACCATCTCCAACCATGGGTAAACGTTTGCTGTGACATGAGGGAACGTGAACTGTTTGAACCCCAAGTTCGTAGCCCGCGGGTTCAAACAGTTCCAGAGTGCCATGGCAAACGTTTACCCACGGCTGACCATTGGCGAACCTTATATTTCTACTCGAAAACATGAATAAATCATTCTGCGTAACATCATACCATCTCCACGCTACACCCCTGTGTATCGTTTCAGGAGCAATACAAATAGTTAGATTTTCTATTGTACTTGGAAAAGTCGCGGAAATACTGGACGAATGCCGGAAGGCCTCGTCCAGTATTCCCGCGACTTCCAAGTTTATATCCCCGATAAATTCCACAAAAAGGCCATTCATTCCTTATAAGTCCAGCATTTTAAATACATTCATCAAGAAAATGTGTTTATTTTCCGTTTTCTTAAGAATTATTTTAACTGCGCCTCACGGTTACGGAAAGTAGTTCGGCGTGGGAGTTTACTGGGATATAAATTTTGGACAGAGACTTGCTACGGACCAATCAAATGTTAGGGAATTGTGTAAATATTTTTGTGCTGGAATTATATATTAATACTGTAATATAGCTGGGTCGTAATCTGACAAAACTTGGCTCAATTCTCCAGATAAGGCACATATTGGTGTATTTTATCTTTTATATTAGCTGAATACCATAATAGTCCTAAATATTCGGACACAATTTAATCTAGGAAACACATATAAATATCTGATATACCACAACAAAGCGTGTCTATATATTTAGGGTTTGTAGTGTTGTACTGATCTATCGCTATAATAATATATTTGGATACAATTTCTTTTGGGAAACGGTTTCCCAAAACAAATGGTGTCCAAATATTTATGGTTATTACGGGGGTAAATATTCATTGGTTTTCAAAATGTTACAAAATACAATTGGAAATTCCAAATTCAGAGTAACATGGTTCTAATTAGTTAAAATCACTTATTTGAGCTGAAAAAGAGAAAACAGTTTAACCCTTAGACCCGGAAAGTAGTTCGGTGTGGGAGTTTACTGGGATATAAATTTTGGACAGAGACTTGCTACGGACCAATCAAATGTTAGGGAATTGTGTAAATATTTTTGTGCTGGAATTATATATTAATACTGTAATATAGCTGGGTCGTAATCTGACAAAACTTGGCTCAATTCTCCAGATAAGGCACATATTGGTGTATTTTATCTTTTATATTTAGCTGAATACCATAATAGTCCTAAATATTTCGGACAAACAATTTAATCTAGGAAAACATTTTAAATATCTGATATACCCACAACAAAGCGTGTCTATATATTTAGGTTTGTAGTGTTGTACTGATCTATCGCTATAATAATATATTTGGATACAATTTCTTTTGGGAAACGGTTTCCCAAAACAAATGGTGTCCAAATATTTATGGTTATTACGGGGGTAAATATTCATTGGTTTTCAAAATGTTACAAAATACAATTGGAAATTCCAAATTCAGAGTAACATGGTTCTAATTAGTTAAAATCACTTATTTGAGCTGAAAAAGAGAAAACAGTTTAACCCTTAGACCGCTACGCACAACAATTGTCGTCTGCTGTTGCTATCTTGCCTTATTTCTCAATAAAAACATGTTTTGACAGCACTTCAGAATCATTTCCAATGGAAATGATTCTGAAGTGCTGTCAAAGCATGTTTTTGATGATAAAAATGGAAAATAGAAAATGAACAGCAGACGACAAAAAATGAAGATAGCGGTGTAAGGGTTAAATACAATATACACCATATCCCACCCAGAGAGAATCCCTGTGACGGATAAGGGATATTTTTTATGTTTTCCTTGGTTCAGCTCAATACCGTTATTAAACAAAAGATATGCTGTGGTATAATAACAAAAAATCAATGATAAATTCAGTAACCTGTTGACAAAAATAAAATATGCACTGACTTCGAAATCAGGGAAGATGCTACCCTTTACTGTCGATGTCATCATGAAACCTGGCCAAATTGTGCAGTTAGATATGCAATGTAAAATTGATAATAATACATTTTAGCAAAATTGAAGAATGATTTTTTCACAAAAAAAAAAAGATTTCTCTATTGGAATTTAACAAGAAAATGTGCTGCAGGAGGAGTCGAAAAAGAAACGTTTTGGAAATTGACGCCAATGCCTGGCTATATAGCATGTAAATGACATAAGAAAACAAACAAAAGATACATTTTGGAAAGCATTTGACTGTTTATGAAATTAGAAACAAATTTAAATGTACTATGACATTTACCCCATGTTAAATGTGCAGGAAATTGTTTTGAGGTATATAGTGCTAACTGTTTAGACCGTGCGTCAGTCTGTGTGTCCAGTTAAGAAGCTTGCCAGTTTCTCCAATCGGCCACCGGGGGCCACATTTTCTGGTTCATAATAAAATATTTGATAATAAAATATTTGACCAAATGTTATGACATATGAAATAGGTTCATTCATAATTTTTTATAAAAAATAATAGCCTTAAAAAAGATATTGTTTTTACCATGTGTATTTAACTGTAAAAAATGGGCAAATTTATATGAACCGAACAGTAGACACAAAGCTTATCTGGATCTCCACATGCTCATATTATATACACACAGGTAGATGTAACTGTATAATTATAGACACCTTCTTCTATACTTCTGGATGCTGTTTGGCACATCTCATGCCAGTACAAACCTGTTTCTTTAAAATTGTAATCCTTATCCACAATAGTGGAGGGGGCATTTAAAGTGAAAAACCTGGGGGCCGTTTCACTAAACTTTGTATGACTAAAATGTTTGTAAGTGCAAAATTACGATAGTCTGTAAATTTCACATTAACAATGTTTTCTTGTAAACAATTACTGGATTTACATTTATTGAGCATAGGCTGCATAGCCGTTTCACTAAACTTTGTATGACTAAAATGTTTGTAAGTGCAAAATTACGATAGTCTGTAAATTTCACATTAACAATGTTTTCTTGTAAACAATTACTGGATTTACATTTATTGAGCATAGGCTGCATATGCAGCCTATGCACAATAAATGTAAATCCATCGATTGAAATTTCCAAGCGGTTCTAAATTTGCACTTACGAACATTTTAGTCGTACGCAGTTTAGTGAAACGGCCCTCTGGTTTCTCCCACATTTCACTTTGCTAATTATGTTTTCAAGACAAATGATCAAACGGCATTTGCACAAATTGTAGAATCTTCGGCTCTTGTACCCTTATGCACTGATATTAATGCTTTCAACACTACAGACCTCTCTAGCGGTATTGGCAAACAGTGTAGATCCAGATGAGACGAGCCGTCTCATCAGGATCTGCACTTTTTGCAAGTAATTTTCATATTTTTTTAGAGCAAAATCACCCACGTTTTCCTAAATGTACTAGCCTGAACATCATTTTGTGACAATTGGATTGGTTGCAAAATTAACATATGAAAATCAATTCCAGTTACTTGGGGGTGAAATGGTTAACCCTTACAATGCTGAATTAATTTGTGTCGTCTGCTGAATACTTTTTCCATTTTTCTCGTCAAAAACTTGGTTTGGCAGCACTTTAGAATCATTTCCAATGGAAATGATTCTAAAATGCTGCCAAACCATGTTTTTACTGAGAGAAAAGACAAATTATGAATTATCAGCAGACGACTATATTCGGTTCCCGCATTCTGACAGCAAGTATTCATGTACGTGTATACTCTTTTACACAGATTGTTACATATACAGTGGAACTGTGAGGTCTCCAGGGAGTCTGTTTAGAGAGTCTCCAACACCGAGCAGTTTTTATCGGCCATTTGAAAAAGTGACTTTACAGTTTGACTTGAAACTTCACATATTACTTAGAAATTGGCATATTGGCAAAATTCGCGTTAAGGTTTTTGGCCACTTATTATTTCTGCAGCTGTAAGTCGGATTAACTTGAAACTTCACAATCTGGAGTATCACCATCCATATTTTCATTCCATAACACGCCCATGCGTCCCACATGCCAAAGGTCAAGGCCAAATTACTTAGCAATTTGTGTTAAAGTTTTTGATAAAGTTTGTGTTAATGTTTTTTGGTATCTGTTGTATCTATGTTGAATTGACTTGAAACTTCATATACTTATTTGTAGTCATCCATATTTTCATTCTATAGCCCACAAATGCGGCCCTCGTGTTGCAGGTCAAGGACAAATAAGTTGGAAATTTGTGTTTTTTTTGTTAACCCTTACACCGCTGTTGTCTGTTGTTTATTTTCCATTTTCCGTTTTTATCATAAAAACATGCTTTGACAGCACTTTGGAATAATTTACAACATGCTTTGACAGCACTTCAGAATCATTTCCATTGGAAATGATTCTGAAGTGCTGTCGAACCATGTTTTTATTGAGAAATAAAGCAAGATATAAAAGCAACAGCAGACAACAATTGTTGTGTGTGGCGGTCTAAGAGTTAATTAGGGTTGAAGTTTTATGAAATAATTTGTGTCAAAATTTTTGACAGGTACGGTACAGTGTTACTGACTTCTTGTTCCATGGTTTTATCCCCACTCGTTTTCTGGCTATATTGTGACATTCAGCACTCTTGTTATTTGTGTTTTGGAATAAATGCTTCAAGACGATGTTCAGAGACAATGAACTACAGTGGAACCTCACTAAATCAGCCACCCTGATAGGTCCCCAGGGTGTCCTGCTGAGAGAAGTTAGTTATGTAAATATATAGGTGTGCTTTGTGATTCTGAACTGATAATCAGATTTAACTGATAATATTACCAATTATAACAATGAAACACACAGATGTTTTAATGTTTTACAATGCTCCAGATAAGGAATTGGCCATTGGGTGTTGTTGCTCCATTATTTATGTTTGAATTGGGTTTTTTTTCAAAATTGCAATTGATTAAATTTACAGCTTCGTGAAACCGCCTATGTTCCAAAACAATTTTGGGTATTTCCGTTAGAGGCTTTGTACCTTCTGTATAGCTTCCTTTTTCTTTTTCACAAAAGTAAAAGGCTTTCACAATTAAGTTCTTGGGCAAAAAAATATCTCTCTCCTGGTGGATATGCCCAACAACTTCATTTTGTGCACGTGTGATGTTGCATCACGGATTGTGGAATGCACGACGTGCCACACTAAAGCTCAGCAGCCTTAGCACTTGTATCAGAACTGCATTCTTTCACTGTCGAAATCTCTCTGGTTTCCTTACATGCTAACATAGTTACTTGTGTCTCTCAAGTATGTACAATTATGTGGCTGTCACTGGAGATATAGGGCTTATGGGTCTTGCGACCAGTGTAGATCCAGATCAGCCTGTGCATCCGCACAGTCTGATCAGGATCTGCACTGTTCGCGATTCCATCAACGAAACACCTGTCATGCGAGCAGTGTAGATCCAGATCAGCCTGTGCATCCACAGTCTGATCAGGATCTGCACTGTTCACCATTCCATCAACGAAACACCTACCAGATCAGCCTGTGCATCCGCACAGTCTGATCAGGATCTGCACTGTTCGTGATTCCATCAACGAAACACCTGTCATGCGAGCAGTGTAGATCCAGATCAGCCTGTGCATCCGCACAGTCTGATCAGGATCTGCCCTGTTCGCGATTCCATCAACAAAACACCTGTCATGCGAGCAGTGTAGATCCAGATCAGCCTGTGCATCCGCACAGTCTGATCAGGATATGCACTGTTCGCTATTCCATCAACGAAACACCTGTCATGCTTCTAACAAGCAGCATATATCATTATCAGGCATATGCTATTTGATCAGGAGCTACACTGGTCACAAATCCCATAATCCCCATTTCTCCAGTCACAGCCACGTATATGTTAAAGGGGAAATAGGTGGTACATTTGTATGGGTCAAATATGGTCATGGTAATGAAAATATAGTGGAACCCCTCCAAACCGGACCCCCTCTATACCGGAATTCGCGCTATACCGAACATACGACCACGTCCCGAATATTCTGCTATATAAACACATTAGTTTTACCCCTCTATTCCAGAACCCCTCTACTCCGTAATCCGGACGCCATTTCAAGTCCCAAAACCCTATTTCAGCGTTAAACTAACCCCGGAAAACCGGAAACACAGTCACCTGTCAGGATGTCATCCAATAAATACACCGCGCCCAATTTCAATGTTGTTGTTTGAAGCGGGTCTCAAAATCACACCGTGTTTACAATAGACTGGTTCCCGGTAGTATTGTTCAGCTCTGGTTCCCATGTTTTTTGAACGTCATAAGCGGCATTATAAAGTTAGGAATCTATTCAATACATGCGACCTAAATACAAGACATGTTTGCTGTTACGGAAATAAAATAATCGGCACATTATTTTTTAACCAACCGACCGATTAATTCAGATAATCTAATAAACTTAACGAGGCTGTAAACTCGTGACTGTAGCCTGTGGGCTATTGCAGCAGCTCGTGGTAACTACACAGCACACGCGAAATGTGTCATATGCTCTTTGCGACCAGTATAGACCGTAGACATTGCGAATCTGCACTATTTGCTATACCCCTTGCGAATCTGCACTATTTGCAATGTCAATAAAAAAACACATTCTGGTCTTAACAGAGCGTTCCAGCTGATCGAGAAAGTTCCACAGTGGCACAAAATACTTAGGGGCCTTTATCCCATGTCATCTGCACTCTGTTTATTGGGAATTACACATTGGGGGTACATTTCTTATTTGTCCATACAAATGGCAAGTTGGGAGTGCTTTAGAATCGTCTCATTAGGACTTAACTTTTTCGGGTGGAGAAATATGAAAATACTCTATAAATTTACTATACTGGTGGCTGGTCCACAACTAAACTGTCACCTTGTCGTGTAGTTTTATAAAAAAAAAACACTGGTTTTTATTTGTTTGTTTGTTTCCAATGAAAAAGTCATCATATCAATTGTCAGAATAAAAAGAAACTTGACATATTTATTGAAAAAATGTGTACATATGCTTTCAATATGGTAATAATGGTATATACTATACAAATCCAAGAGTTAATGATGGAAAACATACATTTCCTTAACTGGAAATAGAAAACCCCTCTAAACCGAAAACCCCTATAAACCGAACTTTTCAGTCTGACCCCAGGGTGTTCGGTTTAGAGGGGTTCCACTGTAGATGCAAACTGTTATTTTTTTATAATCCTAAATATAATCTGAATGTATATCTGGCCCAGAAATTATGTGTATAAAAAGTGTATTAATTACATATTTTTAATAGGAATTGCAATATTTAGAGCCATGACTTATTTTAGTCTAATACAGTTTTGCATTTGTGTGTCTATCACTGAACTGGAAATCTTAAAGTGATGATTCGAATTGCAATTGGAGGAGACTGTCTAATCATAAATCCAGAGAAACCTAACGGTGATACAAGTAGACATGATTTCTTTTGAGCTTGACCTTCGTGGGTCAAGATCAGATGCTCGCTGGCGATCACCTTGTATTTGTTCCCAACACCGAGCAGTTTGTACTTGATTTTACAGTAAAAACTGTCAATGCGTAGATATAAAGGAGAGATTACACAATGCAGTGTCAGGCCCAGTAGCCTATTTCACCAACATTGCAAAGTGTACTTTTCTAACAAAAATACTTTGAGGGAGAAATTTTCAATTTTAGAATAAATTTATTAATTTTTAGTATACTGAATTTATTACATTATCACAGCCAATTTGGCTGTGATAATGTAATAAATGTCAGTATAATATAGTGATAATGTAATAAATGTCAGTATAATAATTCTGCATACTTTTAATCATCAAATATATGCAGTTGTTAGTTCTATATAAAATAATGCATTTCAGGAAAAATAAATGATTACTCCCTCAAAGTATACTTTGCTAGAAAAGTATACTTTGTAATGTTGGTGAAATCGGCTACAGATGCGCAAGACCCAGTGTTTCCATACATGCTTTGGCAGCTAGCACATGAGACATTCTGCATTGGAGACGTTTCTCATTGCGCTGTCAAACTTATTGTCATCATAACAAGTGGGAGGTGGTGGTGGTAAATATTAAGAGTAGACGTTAAATGTCATAACTCACAGCGCAGAAGCATCACAGATCAGGAGTTAGACTGGCCAGAAATGCTATAAGCCCCATCTCTGTAGTATAAAGGCCACACATCTGGAACTACTGTCTGTTCCACGTTTTGCTGCCGTCAAACTTTTGGCTATTAAACACATTAAATCTAAAAAATATTGAAAAGTAAGTACTTTTTCATTAATAAAAAAAAAGTCACCCTCCCCAAGAAAATTTATTTGATGAAATTCCATCAAATATTGATTTTGTTGCGAAAAAATGAATTTCCTGTGGTTTCACATCTGGGCCAGAGCTTGTAAACAATTTTGAGCACATTCTCCGAACCAGTACTCACAATAAGGCAGTTTGGTTGGCTGAGACTTAACACAGCAGTCTTGACCAATCAAACTTCCTAATTTTGAGCATGAGCAAAGATTATATAACTCGATCAGAATGCATGGGCCCTGGATGAGCAAAATGTCCCATTTCTCCAGTCACAGCTACAGATCTGGGGCCCGTTTCACTAAACTTTGTACGACTAAAATGTTTGTAAGTGTAAAATTATAATAGTCTGTAAAATTCACTTTAACAATGTTTTCTTGTAAACAATTGTTGGATTTACATATATTGAGCATAGGCTGCATACGCAGCCTGTGCTCAATAATTGTAAATCCATCAATTGAAATTTGAGACGATTCTAAATTTGCACTTATGAACATTTTTGTCGTAAGATAAGAAGTTTAGTGAAACGGCCCCCTGAGCACACTCTCAACCCATCGAACTTCCTAATTTCGATCATGAGGACAGAATATATGCTCAAAATGTTTTATATGGAGAGGCCCTGAATAAGAAATGAGAGCCATATGTTTATTGTTGGCAGCTGGTTCCCCCGTGGAGTGCTGATGAACTGTCTCAGTGGAGCCCGATATCTCAAGGATGGACAGGTAAGTGAGGACGCGTGGAGTTAAACCTTTCTGAGAATGTACTCGGTTCTCTTGATTGAAATCAGACAGTTTGGTTTGTCGAGTCTCGGCTAGTCAAACTGCCTGAAGTACGAATTCAGAGAATCATCACGTGTCTAGGAAATAATTGTTTAAAATGTGGTTGAGGATGAGCTGGGCTCAGTTTCAGCCAATCAAACTGTGATTTTGAGTATGAATTTGGAGAGCATATTCAAAATATTATATAAGCACCTGTGCTTTTAAAACATTGTGAGAATTTATTCTGTTCTTTTGCTCAAACTCCGGCAATTTATGTAGTCAATGTCTGGCTGTAACTAGTAATAACCCTAAATATTCGGTGTCCCAAAACAAATTGTATCCAAATATATTCGGGATGGGTTTTCGCCTAGGGGTTAGAACACCTGACTTCCAATCCGAGGTTGTGGGTTCAGGGCTCAACGTTAACTTTTTTTCACTAGACCAGTCGGGCTAGTACTTTTAGAAACTATGAGCCCTGACCTAATTTGTACTAGCCCTGACCTAGTGAAGCTTGCATTAAATTATCAAGTTATTAAATTATACATGTATAGTTATTATCAACTAACGTTCCATTGTACTTGTAGGAACTAGGAATCGATTGTACTGATTGTTTGGTACTACATGCATATAAAGCATATGTCAATGGTAATCAATAATGAAATATTGAAGCGGACAGTTTTGAAACCTATTCAGTGTGCATTCCAGGAATTTTTAAAGTAGGGCCATGCAGTTGACCCACCTCATACACAGGGTCATAGGGACATTTGAAAAAGGTATAGGCCATTGTAAATGACAAGAGAAAATATTATTAATGGAACTAACCATCACAGTTTCACGAAACACAGTGCTAAGTAATTTTTAAATCGGCTAACATAGTGATCGTGATGATACAGGTATGTGTTTGAATGTAACGAGTGTGTCCAACTACTGCATGGTTATGTCGACTACTGGTTATGCAACAATGTAATTTAATAGTTGTATCATTGGAAGGTTTAACGTTCAAGAAACCAGTTGTTTACTTCTGAAAGAGTAATAATAAATGTATAACTACACAAATTAATCATGGAAGTGTCTGGAATGCAGCTAATATTCACATCATTACTGAAAACAAACCAAAACACGTCGGCAGCAGGCACTTCCGGTTTGAACATTTCGTGGTTTTTTTTCAATTGGTGACGATTAAATTCATGTTATCCAAGGTGTCAGATAAATTAATTAATAATGATTCATTAAATGGCAAATTCTAATGTCCACTGATTCTGCCTCCCAGCCCAACAAAACAAGAACTTTAAGTGACTCAGAATGTTCCATATCAGTTGAAATCATTTTCACTATGCTCATATCAGGGCACAAGATTTATTAGCGATGTGGATGTTAGTAAAATCACGTGCTCAGCAGCATGCCTCAGCCAATACAAACAATATTTGGACAAATTGTTTGACACATTTGATCCAAAGTGTATGATTGGTCGAGTCACAGGCCGATTACATGATCGGCGCAATGATAATTCACTTTTGTTTTCAAGATAATTGTATGATCAATACGTACGGTACTCACTGTTTGCGTATATTTCTGACAGCTTCCAATCAACAATTGCTATTTGGTGAATGAAGCACCATCAACCAATCGTAAATCGTTCTACTTCTTATGTAAATTAGCTTTACTCCGGACTTGATTGTTATATGATTTAGTTTGGTTCATTTATCGGGATCCGGTTAAAATTACCTCAGAATATCATAATGCCGTGCGGTATTGAGGTTTGCATTGTTGATAATATATTTAAACTGTGCAGCCAAAAATCTGAACGAACTAGAGACGTACATCAGTGCACACAGCATTTTAAATTCCCTCATTAAATTATCATATTCGATGGTAGCATTGATCCCACTGTTTAAAATGGGTACGTTTTGGTTTGGGTTCGAAATACAGAGGCCTACTACAAATATCATAATAACAAGACCGCCTGGAGTTGTAAATAAACTATTTTCCAACTGTCAATCAGCGATATTTTTTGGAAGTTTTATTTGTTATTACCAGAAAAATAAAAGGTGAACAAATACTGTTTTATTTCTGACATTTTTGGTAGAGACTTTGGTCAAATTGGAACACGACCAGTCGGGCTACCGACAATAGTATTCTGGGAAAATTGACACGACCTGACCAAATTTTTACTAGACTCGGTCGGTCGGACGTGCCTTAGTGTTGAGCCCTGGGGTTCAAACCTCACCTTGGACATCAAACATACTTTCATAGTATTTCCATCCCACTGGTCTGTCGGATGAAACTTTAAACTGTGGCCCTGTCTCTATATGACCTTAGCTGTTGGTGGGACGTTAAACCCACTCACTTTCACTTTCCAAATACATTGTTATTTCGATACACCAGCACAACCATACCAACCCTAGACATTGGGACACTCTGTGCTATTGGAAAACAGATGTTTATGTGATTCTTAGAATAAATTGTGTCCGAATATTTAGGGTTATTATGGTAATTTATCGGACAATGAGCTTTGTATTGGACAAATATTTACGGACTGGGTTACAACAAATTACTTACGTTTCAGACACCGTCACATTATTTGTTACCGAATGACTTCAGTCTAATGATGAAATGTGAACAAATCTGCATTCTTTTCAACGAAATCTACGTCATATTTCCCCATTCTGTCACATAAAAGTTTATCTGATAAATGCAGTATCATGCTAGTAGATTTTGATATCAAGTTTATCAGGCTCGTCTCAAAAGCGGTAGGAATTACTTGGCGATTCTCGCCTTGCCTGATGAACTTGATGTCAAAAGCCACTAGCATCGTATTCTCTATTTGTGGCTATGCCTGGAGAAATGGAGCTTATGGGTTTTGCGACCAGCGTAGATCCAGATCAGCCTGTGCATCCGCACAGTCTGATCTGGATCTACGCTGTTCTATATTCCATCAATAATACACACGTCAACCTCTCTACAACAACCACCCATGGGAAGACGCAAAACTGGCTGTTGCAGAGAGGTGGCTGATGTAGGGAGGTTAATGCTGAATTAAATTTTGTCATCCACTGTTTATTTATTTTCTTCGATAATTCTCATCAAAACATGCTTTGGCAACATTTTAGAATCATTTCCAATGGAAATGATTCTAAAATGCTGTCAAAACATGTTTTTATTGAGGAAGAAGGCAAAAACAACAACAGACGACAATGTTCCTGCTCAGCAGTCAAAGAGGTAGATTCAGAGGAAATCATCCATTTGGGATATAAAATAGCGGCTGATATACAGAGGGTGTTGTTGTAGAGAGGTGGCCGTTCGAGGAGGTTCGACTGTAGATGGTTACCATGAGTATGCTATTTGATCAGGAGCTACACTTTACACACATCCCATCAGCCCCATTTCTCCAGTCACAGCCCCGTTTGTCCCCAGGTTATCGACATACCAGCGGGCGGGGCTCTGTTGGACAGTGCGGAGAACCTGCCGTTCATGCCCGGGTTTAACCTGGAGGGCTTCCCGAACCGAGACTCCACTCGCTACCTCAAGGAATACGGCATAGAGAGTGCCCAGACCTGCCTGCGCGGCACCATCAGATACAAGGTAAGGATGCTCTATTGTGTTGTGTTGTTTGATATCATGTTTATCAGGCAAGGCTAGGAAAGATATATGAATGCCGAGGCTTGGCTGATGAACTTGATAGAGAGAATACCAGGCTAGCGTCGTCTCGTATCAAGTTTATCAAACAATGTTTGGAAATTTTGAAGTTCGCCAATACATTTGTATCATTTCAAAGCCAGGCCTGATAAGGTTGATATAGCGATTGCCAGGCTAGTGTCATTTGATATCAAATTTTTTCAGGCAAGGCTAGGAAATGCGTAGGAATTCTGAGGCTTGTCAAGGAATTTCTACTGTTTTCAAGCCAAAATGATTGAAATTCCCACCACATACGTATATTATTATCTGACATACTATGTGTATAAATTAACAGTATTCCAACACAATGTGAATATAAATGCTATTTACACACAAAGTGTGGATATTTACATGCTATGTGTGTATATTTGCAGTATCACTAATTTTACCATTGAGGCAGTATGTGTCCCACCCCTAGAAAAGTTAATTTGGTATTTAGCTTCATTGAGAGATGAAATGATATTGTTGAACCATGAATCTAGACTATATGTGTTGATTACCCAAGGAAAAGATAAAAAAAACATTAACCCTTAGACCGCTATCTTAATTTTTTTGTCGTCTGCTGTTTATTTTCTATTTTCCATTTTTATCATCAAAAACATGCTTTGACAGCACTTTAGAATAATTTACAACATACTTTGACAGCACTTCAGAGTCATTTCCATTGGAAATGATTCTGAAGTGCTGTGTTTTTATTGAGAAAAAAGGCAAGATATAAAAGCAACAGCAGACGACAATTGTTGTGAGTCTAAGGGTTAAATGTTGTTTTATAGCTTTTCCTTGGGTGATAAGATTGATTGTTGTTTCCAGGGGTTCTCCAGTGTGGCCAAGGGACTGCTACAGCTGGGCCTACTGAGTGACGAGACGACCGCCTGCCTTCACCCAAACGGACCCGAGCAAACCTGGGTGGGTACATTATACAACATTCCAACCATGTACTTCATTCATTGGCGGGTGAAAATATCATATGACACCGGGTATGGAAGCTTGTAGAGCCAATTCACACCCTTAAATATCGGCTAACTATTGATTATACCCAGGCTTACGAATTATGCCTGGTGGTATATAGTTTCCGCATTTCTGTCCCGTTGTCCGTCTATCCATCCGTCCATAACACATAAACTTAACATTTCAAAATTTGCATTTTTTGTTTTTCAGTCGAGGACGTGACAGGGGGTATCTTGCTCACTTGCTCTAGTTCATTCTCAAATTCCAGTGACCTGATTTGTCCCCGCTAGATTGCTATTTGCTAGAGCTAAAACATTTGCGAATTACCCAACATCAAGACTATTCCACAAAATTACCGTAATAACCATAAATATTCGGACACAATTTTAATTAATTTTTTTCCTAAAACAAATTGTGTCCAAATACACTGTTATTGTGATAAAACCGTACAACCATACTAACCCTAAACATTAATACTACGTTGTCTAGATAAATTGTGTCCGAATATTTAACCCTCTGAACCCGAAAGCCAGCTATAGCGGTTTATGCAAACAGTGCAGTACCAGATGAGCTGGCTCGTAAGGAGCCGTCTCATCTGGATCTGCACTTTTTGAAAGTAATTTGTCTATTTTTGAGAACAAAAAATATCCCCTTTTCATAAATGGTCTAGTCTGACAATCATTTTGTGACGGTTGAATTGGTTGCAAAATTAACATCATAGGTGTACGTGTACATCCACTCTACAGGCGCGGATCCAGGATTTCGGGTTAGGGGGGGCGTCACTATTTTGCAATACATGTACTTGACAGACCAAGCATAGCTCGTTTGATAATAGTCAAGTATTGCAAAATAGTCGACCAGCGCTAGGGGGGTCCGGGGCATCCCCCCCCGGAAAATTTTGGAAATCTACATCGCATTTCCTGCGTTCTGGCACATTTTGGAGCAAAAATATTGTCACTGCCACAGTATGTTTAGACATGATTTTTAGCCAGGTTTTTTGAAAAAAAATCCAGGCTATTGGATTGGCAAAAGCCGGGCTGGCGGCAGGCGGCGTCCACAATCAATGTTAAGTTTTCGTGTTTGAGTCCATTTCTTTGTTACTGTACCACCTAGGACCACCAAACTTTCACAGCTTCATAATCAAGGTGTGCCCACCACATATCACTATCCAACATGTTACCTTTTTTTTTAACTTGACCCATTTTTTCTGCGCAGTCGACTTAGCCATTTTCAATGTTAAGTTTTCGCGTTTACAATGTTAAGTTTTCGTGTTTAAGTCCATTTCTTTGGTACTGTACCACCTAGGACCACCAAACTTTCACAGCTTCATAACCAAGGGGTGCCTACCACATACAACTATCCAACATGTGACCATTTTTGTCGCGCCCGCTTGCGGAAATGAGCGATATAGTCGGCACTTTGGTGTACGTACGTACATACGTACGTGTGTCCGGTTAAAGTTTTTGGATAAGTTGTTTGGTTAAGTTTTTTGGTTAAAGTTTTTGGTTAATTAATTTCTTTGGTTAAAGTTTTTGGTTAAGTTTTTTGGTTAAGTTTTTTGGTTAAAGTTTTTGGTTAAGTTTTTAACGTACGTCTGGTTAAAGTTTTTTGGTTAAAGTTTTTCGTTATACTATATCTTTGCAACTGCTTTGCCCATTACCTTGAAACTTCACATGGGTGTTTATCATCAGCTATATTTTCATTCTACCCCCCTCCCGTGCGGCCCCTGTGCCCAATGTCAAGGTCAAATTACTTTGAAGTTTTTGGTTAGTTTTTTGGTTAAAGTTTTTGTTTAAATTTTTTGGTTAAGATTTTTGGTTAAAGTTTTTCGTCATACTATATCTTTGCAACTGCTTTGCCCATTACCTTGAAACTTCACATGGGTGTTTATCATCATCTATATTTTCATTCTACCCTGCTCCCGTGTGACCCCTGTGCCCAATGTCAAGGTCAAATTACTTTGAAGTTTTTTGGTTAAAGTTTTTGGTTAAGTTTTTTGGTTAAAGTTTTTGGTTAAGTTTTTTGGTTAAAGTTTTTTGTTATACTATATCTCTGCAACTGCTTCGCCCATTACCTTGAAACTTCACATGGGTGTTTATCATCATCTATATTTTCATTCTACCACCCTCCCGTGCGGCCCCTGTGCCCAATGTCAAGGTCAAATTACTTTGAAGTTTTTGGTTAAAGTTTTTTTCGCGCCCGCTTGTGGAAAGCATGATATAGTCGGCATTTTGTACGTGTGTCCGGTTAAAATGTTTGGTTACGTTTTTTGGTTAAAGTTTTTCGTTATACTATATCTTTTTTTTAGTGTCCATGCCTCGCCACAAGGCGCGACATGCAGGCTGCGGCCATCTAGTTTTTACCTTCATCTATTATTTCTACGTAATTGACTTAGCCATTTTCAACGTTAACTTTTTAACGTACGTCTGGTTAAACTTTTTTGGTTAAAAGTTTTTGGTTATACTATATCTCTGCAACTGCTTCGCCCATTACCTTGAAACTTCACATGGGTGTTTATCATCATCCATATTTTCATTCTACCCCCCCAACCATGCGGCCCCTGTGCCCAATGTCAAGGTCAAATTACTTTGAATTTTTTTGTTAAAGTTTTTTTGTGTACTATATCTCTGCAACTGCTTCACCCATTACCTTGATACTTCACATGGGTGTTTATCATCATTGTCGCGCCCGCTTGCGAAAAGCGCGATATAGTCGGCATTTTGACATACTTCCGTCCGTCCGTCCGTCCGTCCGTCCGTCCGTCCGTATGTCCGGTTAAAGTTTTTTGGTTAAAGTTTTTCCATCTACTATATCTTTTTTAGGGTTAGGGTCCATGCCTCGCCCCAAGGCGCGACATGCAGGCCACGGCCATCTAGTCTACAAAAAGTGGGTATAATTATGTTAGCCAAGTGTCTATGCTTGGAAAAAACCTGGCCTTCGTGGCTTTGCCTCGTTTCTTGTTTATTGAAAACGTTTAAATTTTGAAACAATAAGAAAACGACCGAAAAATTCATGGAATACATGGCACTTGGCATGAATCGTGCCTTGTAACTTGTAAAAAATCTTTACTCGCCAAATTTTAGGGGGGGGCGCGAGCCGTCCGACCGCGCCAAATTTTAGGGGGGGGCGCGAGCCGGGTCCGCCCCCCCCCCCCCCCCCCCCCCCCCACCCCCCCCCCCCCCCCCCCCCCCCCCCCCCCCCCCCGCCTGAATCCGCCCATGCTCTATTTCATTTTGATCTACTTCCCTTTCAGAGGTCCTACTTCTGTAACAAGTTTGGTCGGCCATCAGACACACTGCAGGATTCAGTGAGGTCCATGGTGTATGAAAATACAGGTCGCAACGAGGCTGTCACCATGGCTATCGAACAGTAAGTCGGTCTGTTTAAAGGCACTGTGTTTCAGATTGTGTCTAAAATATTTGATATATGTATGTGTAATGGCCCAAATCCCAAGCAGAAAAAACAAAAAAAACATCAGTTTTTGTCGTGGCCGCTTGCGGACAGCGCGATATAGTCGACACATTGGTGTACATCTGTGCGTGCGTGCGTGCGGTTAAAGTTTTTTTGATTTATGTTAATGTTTTTAAGAACACTATATCTCTGAAACCACTTCACCAATTCACTCGAAAGGTGTCTTTATCATAATCCATAATTTCATTCTATGCCCAACTCGTGCGGCCCCTGTGCCCAATGTCAAGGTCAAATTACTTTGAAATTTATCTTAAATTGTTTGTTATTTTACGGTTAAAAGTGTTTAACAACACTATATCTCTGAATCCGCTTCACCAATTCACTCAAAACTTCATATTTGTCTTCATCACCCATATTTTCATTTCATGCCCAACCTGTGCGGCCCCTATTCCCAATGTGAAGGTCAAATTACTTATAAAACTTTTTATTATTATTTTTTTGTCGCGCCCACTTGCGGACAGCACAATATAGTCGGCACATTGGCGTACGTATGCATGTATGTACGTACGTGCATCGGGTTAAAGTTTTTGGTTAAAGTTTTTCGGTATGCTCTCAAATACCTTGGCGGGCACGACATGCGGGCTGCGGCCATCTAATATTTATTTTAATCTCCATACTTTCAAAATACGTGGTCTTTAATGTTTGTGTCTTGTCACCTCATAGGCACGATGTCATTTGATATACTAAAATACTTCCCTTTGTTGAGGGGATTATTGTGGATTATAACCCCTCAAAAGCAATATCACCCTCGGCTTTTGCCTCAGGGAGATACTCCACAATATTTCCCTCAACATAGGGCAGTATTTGTATAATACACAAGCGGACGATGTACATGTGTGTTACAGGATGGGACTCCTGGATGACGAGTTGATGGACAAACGAAGCACGCCCATAGACACCCTCTCCAACTATCTTTCCAAGAGGCTCGCATTTGGTATGTTTCACTCCATTATTCTGTTTCACTCCATTATTCAGGAGTGTTTGGACACATTCTCAGTCACAAGTATGGTGTAATTTCTTTTCCAATTCTCTGTTAAAAAATTTGGTCTCTGTTGGCTCATATCAGTATATAATTGCATTTGTTTTACCCCTGAAAGGTGGTATTACTGTCTGTCCATCCGTCCGTTAGTCCTGCTTCAGTTTCTGTGCTATAATATTAGTTTCCATTCACTGATTTACTCCAAATGATTGTCATCAACAGGGCCGGGTGAGCGTGACATGATCCTGATGCAGCACGATATTGGAGTCCAGTGGCTGGACGGCCAGAAGGAACAACGCCACGTCAGCCTCGTCGTGTATGGTGACGGCAACGACGGCTACTCCGCCATGGCTAAAACTGTCGGCCTGCCTACTGGCATTGCCACAAAGATGGTTCTCACAGGTACATGACTAAATGCTCACGTGCAGCCTAAGCCGGCTACACTGGGCATTCTTACTATGTTTAACCATTTCTCACTGGGCATTCTTACTATGTTTAACCATTTCACCCCCAAAGTAACTGGAATGGACACAAAATGATTTTCCGACTAGACCATATATAAAAAGGGGGTGGTTTTTTTTCTCTAAAAAATATGAAAATTACATGTAGTTGCAAAAATGTCAGATCCTGATGAGACGGCTCGTCACGAGCCGGCTCATCTGGATCTACACTTTTTAACAATACCGCTATATACAGGCCTGTGAAGTTGAAATGGTTAAGTTTGATGGGTTTCACGGTAGTTTTCGCCATTTCATCAATGCAACATGTGTCCTGTGCCTAATGAGCAATCCAGATCATTATCAGGCTGCAGATGTGTGCTATTTGATCATTAGATACACTGGTTACAAATCCCATAAGCCTCATTTCTCCAGTCACAGCCACATTTACCAAAATAACAGTGGTATTTCTTTAAACTGGACACCCTGGGTTTGATCATTAGTTCAGAATTATTATCACCTCACGGATAGGCAAGATGGGATGTACCGTATTCGTGCGATTATAAGTCGCAATGATGTATATGTCGCACCCCTATTTTCACTCCAAAATCTGGGGGAAAAAGTCTACATGGGTCTATAAGACGCCCTCAATTTTCTAAAAAAAAAATGAAACAAAAACAAAAAAAATCGCAGAGTTGTAGTTGTTGTTGTTTATAAATACCAGGCGCTGTTTTTTTGGTCACTCACAAGCTTCGTACCCTGGACGTTTTGGACCAATAGAATTAATCGCCAAGTTGTTGTTGTTATTTAATACTAATTCCCCGCGCTGTTTTTTATTTATTTTTCGTACCCTGGACGTTTCGGACCAATACAATTAATCGCCAAGTTGTTGTTGTTGTTGTTATTTAATACTAATTCCCCGCGCTGTTTTTTATTTATTTTTCGTACCCTGGAAGTTTCGGACCAATTCATGTAATCAAGTAATACAAACAATATGGCTCTAAAAAGTGCCGTTTGAGCAAGTTTGGCAATATATAGAGGATACTGTTCAAAATGCGATATGAGAAAACAAGAATTTTCGGTCGTATTTAACCCTACTGTCAGTTTGAGAAATTCTTCTCAATGTCAACACCTAATCAGAATACGACTCAATTATCGCGACAGTTTCTCACTAAGAAAACAAATCTGACCACTTCACACGAGAAATGGCTTGTGCCGAAAATTTAGTAATTGACGTTTGACACGACTGAGATTAAAGGTGGCAATAAGGCAGTTCTCAGTTTCTCACCTTTCAAAATAACTGGCAAACACCGCAAATTACACATTGTCAACACATGGGAAACCCTTCTCGCTATAATAGAAGCCCACTGTACATATTGTAAGACACAGATCAGCTTTGTAAATCAATGTGCATTCCCAATAATAAATATATACTATATAGACCATTAACTCGGAACTTCAGTCAATTGCGTGTTCCCGATACAGGGCCGTAACGAATATGGGGCGAACTGGTTAGGGTACGAACATGCCATTTTAAAAATAGGCTAAATCAGCAAACTGGATCTGATCTTGGTATACACTGTTCGCCTTCGGTATAGAAAATGTGTACCGAATGTGACACAGGGCCGGAACGAGTAAGGCGCGAGTAAGACGCGAACTGTTTAGAATACGAATCCATTTTTCCAATACTGGATTTTACCCCAAAGACTAACAACAACAACAAATATAGGAACGCATTTTATTGTTTTGATTTTTGGTCGTTTATATTTCAATATTTCGGATGGAAAAAAATGCTCATGTATCTACATGTATTTATAAGACGCAGGGGCTTTCTGGGATACAAATCTGAGGGGAAAAAATGCGTCTTATAATCGCACGAATACGGTAGCATTATAGTCTGTTTCACGAAAGCTGCCCAAATTTTACGGCTATATAGACAATTCAAAAACAAAATTATTTTTGATAATATTTAATTAAATGAAAATTTAAGAATGAGACTTCTTTTTATTTCGTGAAATTCGGTCAAATATTGATTTTATTACGAAAAATTGATTTGTCTATGGGAATTTAACATGGGGGAAAAAGAGGTAAGGAAGTGTGGGAGGAGTCAAAAAACGAAAAATTTGGAAATTGACTCCGAAACCTGACTAGATAGCTTGGATATGATCTAACTAAGAAAACAAAAGTTAAATTTTAAAAGTCGGTCCAGTATTTCTAAAATTCAAAAAAATTTCCCCATGTTAAATCCCCATAGACATCTTCACTCCGTGGGGAAATTGTTTTTTTCGCAATAAAATCAATACAGTCAAACCTGTCTTAAGCAGCCACCCAAGGGAAGTGACAAAACTGGCTGCTTAATAGAGGGTTGTGTTTTCAGGTACATTTCAGGTAAATTGTGAAAATTGAAATGAAGATAAAGATAACATAGACATGTATGTTGACTTGATAATACAAATGTAATAAATAATATTAATGATTAATTTAGAGTACCATATTGATTAAATATGTATGTTTTAATGCAATATAAATGTGTATCTTTATATTTATTTAATATTTTCAAAATTGAACCTGAACATGTAATGAGTGGATTATATCATTTAATGAAATAAAAAATCTGTCAACAAATAAAAACACCAATGTTCACGTTTCTGTTGTTATTTTACAGCCTACTGCAACTGTTGATCTGCAAGATTCATATTGTAGACAATTTATTGTACTAGATAATAGGGCATAATGTGGTATAATCGGAAATGGTGTGGGATAAGTTGTGTGATTTCTTTTCTTTTTTTTGTCGGGTATTGGTCAAGTCGAATTTGGATTCATTTCCAATTGTGTATGTAAATAATGCATAGGCGATGTCAGCAAAAGCAGTCAATAAGTGCGACATTCGGCTCATATTGGACATATGAGGCCATTTGCTTAAATTATATTTGAGCCGGTTACACTCGGTCCTGTGCAATACACACCAATTATATCAGCTATTCGTGTTTTGTCAATTTGGTAACTGGCAATGGGCTGTTCCTTTTTACAACATTTGTGTCGGTAACGTATAGAAATTACGAATCGACGGACAAGGGTGCAAGAACCCGGATGCGATAGGCTGTTCTTTCAATAATGAGCCGACAATTCGGGCAACACAATTTGCACCTGTGAAACATACCCTCTCAATATCGCCGACGCGGCGACGTGTAAGGTGTTTTAATTACCCGCATTGACTGCTGACATCATTGTTAATTCGCGCTTCGGTAACGACCGCCGCAGGGTACATTGAAATCGAGATTAGCGGTGACCGTTTAATGAAATTGGATCACTAGTTAGGGACGATAATTAATGACCGCTGGCCGCGTTAGACGAGTGACCGTTGAATGAAAGCGTTTTATATAGCAAAAATGCGCGGGAAGAATTTGAAGTGGCCGCTTAACGGCGGTGACCGCTGATTAAAGGTGACCGCCCGAGCAGGTTCGACTGTATTTGACCAAATTTCACAAAATAAAAAGAAGGCTCATTCTTAAATTTTCCTTTAATTTAATATTATCAAAAGAAATCTTGTTTTTGAATTGTTTATATAGCCGTAAAATGTGGGCAGCTTTCGTGAAACAGACAGTAGTCTATGTACGTATGTACGTGTGTGCATTAGTAACATCTTTCATTTTTGTCGCACCTGCAGAAGGCGTGACTATAGTCGTCGCTTTTTCCGTCGTTGTTGCCGTCCACGTCAACAATGTCAAAAAGTTTCTACAAGTTTCTACAAGTTTCTTCATCATGATATAACTTTAATAATACTTTACGGATTGCTTCAATATTTGGACCATTAACATGACCTTGACCTTTTTTACCTTCACACTTTTGCAGAAACACTTAGCAATTTTTTTGCATCAAAACGTTTGTACCAGTTTCTTCATCATCATATAACTTTAATATTACTTGATACATGTGAGCATTTGAAACACTCTTATGCCCCCATTAACATGACCTTGACATTTTGACCTTCACATGGTTGTGGAAACACTTAGCCATTTCTTTATGTCAAAAAGTTTGTACAAGTTTCATCATCATATATAAATGTAATATTCTATGTTGGATTGCTTCAATATTTGGACACTTGATATATGTAAGCATTTGGAACACATATATAACACTCATGCTGCTATTAACACGACCATGACCTTTTTTCATGCCCATGACCATTTTACAGTCAAATTCGCGACAGCGTTTCTGTGGCGGAATTTTTGTTCAATAACTTGTGCACCGCTACACTGATTTTGATAATATTTGGTCACAATGTGTGTCTAGAGATTGTGCATACTACCCACGTCCGGCCGCCCAAGGTTAAGGTCACTTAGGCCTTATCAGGGTTTAATCTAGGCCAACAATTTAGGGAGAAGTGACTTCTCCCTCCAGGCAAAATAGGTAGAAGTGAGGGTAAATTAGGGAGAAGTGATAAAAATCATATTTTCCCTGATTTTTAGCCAGGTTTTTTTGGGTAAAAAATCCAGGCTATTGGATTGGTGAAAGCCGGGCGGTTGGGTGGGCGGCCGATTGGGCGGCGGGCGGCGTCCACAATCAATGTTAAATTTTCATGTTTGAGTCCATTTCTTTGTTACTGTACCACATAGGACCAACAAACTTTCACAGCTTCATAACCAAGGGGTGCCCACCACATAGCACTATCCAACATGTTACCTTTTTTTTAACTTGACCCATTTTTTTACGCGCAGTTAACTTTTCGCGTTTACAACGTTAAGTTTTCGTGTTTAAGTCCATTTCTTTGGTACTGTACCACCTAGGACCACCAAACTTTCACAGCTTCATAACCAAGGGGTGCCCACCACATACAACTATCCAACATGTGACCATTTTTTTTACATTGATCTATTATTTCTACGTAATTGACTTAGCCATTTTCAACGTTAACTTTTTAACGTACGTCTGGTTAACGTTTTTTGGTTAAAGTTTTTTGTTATACTATACCTCTGCAACTGCTTCGCCCATTACCTTGAAACTTCACATGGGTGTTAATCATCATCCATATTTTCATTCTACCCCACAACCGTGCGGCCCCTGTGCCCAATGTCAAGGTCAAATTACTTTGAGTTTTTTTGTGTACTATATCTCTGCAACTGTTTCACTTATTACCTTGATACTTCACATGGGTGTTTATCATCATTGTCGCGCCCGCTTGCGAAAAGCGCGATATAGTCGGCATTTTGGCATACGTCCGTCCGTCCATACGTCCGTGTGTCCGGTTAAAGTTTTTTGGTTAAAGTTTTTCCATCTACTATATCTTTTTTAGCTCACCTGAGCGAAGCTCATGTGAGCTATTGTTACCGCAATGTGTCCGTCGTCCGTCGTCCGTGAACATTTTCAAACGTCTTCTCCTCGGTAACCATTGGGTCTATAGTCACCAAACTTCATGGTCATGGTCCTTAGGTAGGGGGATTACAAAATTGTTAAAATGACGTCATTACGTAATCCAAGATGGCCGCCGTCTAAAAATAGCACAAATTCTTAAAAAATCTTCTTCTCAAGAACCGCCAACCGGATTTCGACAAAACTTGGTAGGAATGATCGATGTACATTGCTCTTTACAAAGTTGTTAAAATGGTGACCCTGGGGTCAAAAATGGGCGTGGCACGTGGGGTCAAATTGGGGTCAAATTTTATTTTTGACTGAATATGGTCATTTCATATATCAAATTGAAGGTATCAATGAGGCGATCACTCTGGTGCATTTTTTGTCGAAATCGGATTGTTATGTCATCCAAGATGGCCGCCGAAAGGTCAAAAGGTCGTTCTTTTATTAGAGATTTCAAAATTCTTCTTCACATGAACCGCTTGGCCCATGGTAGCCAAACTTAAAAGTTATGGTCCATGGGTGAAGCTTTTTCAGATTTGTTAAAATGGAGGTCATCGCTAATCCACGATGGCCGCCGTCTAAAAATAGCATAAATTCTTAAAAAATCTTCTTCTCATGAACCGCTTGCTGGATTTCAACGAAACTTGGTAGGAATGATCGATGTACATTGCTCTTTCAAAGTTGTTAAAATGGTGACCCCGGGGTCAAAAATGGGCGTGGCCCGTGGGGTCAAATTTGGGGTCAAATTTTATTTTTGACTGAATATGGTCATGTCATATATCAAATTAAATTGAAGGTATCAATGAGGCGATCACTCTGGTGCATTTTTTGTCGAAATCGGATTGTTATTTCATTCAAGATGGCCGCCGAAAGGTCAAAAGGTCATTCTTTTATTAGAGATTTCAAAATTCTTCTTCACATGAACTGCTTGGCCCATGGTAGCCAAACTTAAAAGTTATGGTCCATGGGTGAAGCCTTTTCAGATTTGTTAAAATGGAGGTCATCGCTAATCCAATATGGCCGCCGTCTAAAAATAGCATAAATTCTTAAAAAATCTTCTTCTCATGAACCGCTTGCCGGATTTCGACGAAACTTGGTAGGAATGATCGATGTACATTGCTCTTTCAAAGTTGTTAAAATGGTGACCACGGGGTCAAAAATGGGCGTGGCCAATGGGGTCAAATTGGGGTCAAATTTTATTTTTGACCGAATATGGTCATGTCATATATCAAATTGAAGGTATCAATGATGCGATCACTCTGGTGCATTTTCTGTCGAAATCGGATTGTTATGTCATCCAAGATGGCCGCCAAAAGGTCAAAAGGTCGTTCTTTTATTAGAGATTTCAAAATTCTTCTTCACATGAACCGCTTGGCCCATGGTAGCCAAACTTAAAAGTTATGGTCCATGTGTGAAGCCTTTTCAGATTTGTTAAAATGGAGGTCATCGCTAATCCAAGATGGCCGCCGTATAAAAATAGCATAAATTCTTAAAAAATCTTCTTCTCATGAACCGCTAGCCGGATTTCGACGAAACTTGGTAGGAATGATCGATGTACAATGCTCTTTCAAAATTGTTAAAATGGTGACCCCGGGGTCAAAAATGGGCGTGGCCAATGGGGTCAAATTTTATTTTTGACCGAATATGGTCATGTTATATATCAAATCGAAGGTATCAATGAGGCGATCACTCTGGTACATTTTTTGCTTGCCGGATTTCGACGAAACTTGGTAGGAATGATCGATGTACATTGCTCTTTCAAAGTTGTTAAAATGGTGACCCCGGGGTAAAAAATGGGTGTGGCCCTTGGGGTCAAATTGGGGTCAAATTTTATTTTTGACTGAATATGGTCATGTCGTATATCAAATTGAAGGTATCAATGAGGCGATCACTCTGGTGCAATATTTGTCGGAATCGGATGATTATGTCATCCATGATGGCCACCAAAAGGTCCATTTATTCAAGATTTTTAACGTCTTTTTCTCAGGAACCACATGGCCGATGCTGGGTGAAGCATTTTCAGATTTTGTAAAATGAGAGTCATCGCTTAATCCAAGCTGACCGCCATCTAAAAATAGCACAATTTTTTTAAAACACATGAACTCAATGTCACATTCTCCTCTGGTGTTCATGGAGTCAGGTGAGCGAATTAGGGCCATCATGGCCCTCTTGTTTAGTGTCCATGCCTCGCCCCAAGGCGCGACATGCAGGCCACGGCCATCTAGTCTACAAAAAGTGGGTATAATTATGTTATCCAAGTGTCTATGCTTGGAAAAAACCTGGCCTTCGGGGCTTTGCCTCGTTTCTTGTTTCTGTTTAACTCTATGTTTTCAAAAGCATATCTATTAGAGGGGTAGAGGCATCAACATGTTGAGCCACCTGGTCGAGACTGTTTAAGTGAGCGTTAACAATGCATACTTTCATTGACACATTGGGGTTGGGGGGGGGAAGCAAATGTAGTAGTTTGTAGAATTTGAAAATAGATTGTTGAATTTGAAGAAAAATAAAAGATGTTTTTTTCTTTATTTCATCTTAAAAGTATATGTTGTTACCACCCATTTGAACCTCTTTAACTGTGTACATAAATATCGTTTATGAACTTGGATGTGCATAAATTCTGTATATTTAGGTAATACCAAACTGAATTATCATAAAAATATGGTTACGTTAACATCGATTGGAAAAAGTTGCAAAAGGACGAAACTACGTAGATACGAAATTGTCCGTGATATTTACAGACTTTTTCATGTTTTCTGACAATAGAGTTGGCCATATTTGGTTGAAATAAACAATTAGTAAAGTAACAATATTTATTTTCGGCATCAAAGGATTTCATTACAATATATCGATTTCATATTTAATTCTTTCACACTTTTCTGCGAAAAAGAAAGTTGCAATCATGGGCCATGACTAAGTTCGTCAGGTGGCGCTTCAAGTGGGTATACCCACAATCGTAGCTAACAATTGGATGCTATTTTTATTTCACAAATGGTATCCCACAAAGCATCATAAGCTGACAAAAATGTGTGTAGACAACTACGAAATATGTTCGCCACCGGGCGACCCAGCTTATAATTTTTACTAGCCCGACCGAGAAATGACCCGCATCTGGCGCTCGTTAAAATGCGTGTTTGCATGTGTTTGTTTGTCTGGTTGAGAGTATTCGGAGGGAGTTAACTATACCGGGTTCATGATCAATCGTTGATAGATCTATTGCCGACGTCTTTCGCGACAGTAACCTGTCAATCATGCCACTAAGGGCTGCCTTTACTTGCCAGCGATTGGCTGTACTGTATAAATAACTTCGCCACAAGAATAACACGTGTTTGGCTAGGGGATTATTGAAACTACCGACCCGTGACTTTTATTGTCACAGCGGGTAGGCATGATTTTAGTGAATCGCATAATGATGTGATGAAAATTTGGTCAAACAATCGAGTGTCGTAAAACAAATGGAATTGTAAACAGTTTGGCAAGCCTGCAATTAGCGATATTTAGGTCACTGGGTGGGAAATGGGGATTACTTGGGCGAAAAAAAAGTGACGACTTCGCCCAAGTTGCCCCCAAAATTGAACCCTGCCTTATGTTCACCTTGTTTGTAAAGGCAAAAATTGTGTGGTTTTTTTTTTTATTATCTATTATCAAGGCTGCCAGCAAGGGGATTAGCTTAGTGACAATGATGCCCTTGTTTTATATTGCTAGCGGCCATCTTGTTGGCCATCATGAATTGTACAGCTAGTTCAAGATTTTAGTGCGACAATTGTTTTAAATTTTTATATATCCCCCCCCCCCCCCACAAAAAAAAATAACATAAGTTTGCATTAAAGTTGTTGTTTTTTTGCATCAAACTTGTTTAGGGGTACATATATCTATCAGTGTTACTTATTTCTTGTGTTTGTCAGGCGAGATTCAGAGGAAGGGGATGGTTATCCCGCTGTCCCAGGATGTCTACAGCCCGATCCTGAACCGACTCAAACTCGAGGGAATTGTGGGCCGTGAGGTCATTGAGGAGGACTAAATCTCAACGTGAGGGGCTGGTGTTTACTGTATAGCGCTACGTTGCAGGATGGGGAAACGGTATTGCTCAACTCTACTGTGTAAAACAACGATATACAGCAGTATTTGATACACCAGATGGCAGATTGACTGATTACAATGTTTATACAATAATGCAGTGGAACCTCTCTAAACCGGTTTTGAGAGGTCCACTGTAAATGGCCTTGCCAATTGCTCTATGGAAGTTGCTAAATCGGGATATGATATACAGAGATCCGAGAGTGGTAAATCAGTAAAACTGCTAGTTTCGTGTTGCCGATAGATCTGATGACAATTTGCCAATCAACAGTTAATCGGATAGCATCATAAATTCTTGCCATGATGAATGTTTTATAGTTGAATGATCAGTGGAAGAAGGGGGCTACATCCCTTATGGACTTGGCCCCTTTTCTTCTACTGACTTTGTCAGTTATTCTGCTTTCTACTATGTTTGCTATAAAAAAAAACGTCTTTAGGTGTAGGTTTTATTTCCTCTAAGGTAGTATGATACCTTTAATAGCCGATTCCACCAAAACTGCTATTTAAGTATACTTTGAGGGAGCACTCATTTATTTTTCCTGAAATGCATTATTTCATATAGAACTGACGACTGCATATATTTGATGATTAAAAGTATGCAGAATTATTATACTGAATTTATTACATTATCACAGCAAAAATGGCTGTGATAATGTAATAAATACAGTATAATAACAATTAATAACTTTATCTTTGAATTGAAAATTTCTCACTCAAAGTGTACTTTAGCAAGATAAGTATACTTTGCAATTTTGGTGAAATCGGCGACTGATGAATATTCTCTATTTTGACGAGCTGTGATCAAAGTTTACATATATCAACATAGCTAGCATTCCATGTGATAGATAGCGTTAATTGTGCTAAAATATGTGCTAATCTCGTCCCTTATCTGGGATGGTAAACTGGTTGCAATTAGGGTCCAAACTGCATACAATTGGCCTAATATACATTTACAAGTGGAAAATTATCTTCAGCTGTTCCACAATTGATTGACATCTACATCTGTTAAAACTGTTTGCACCTTTATATTGTTAGTTTTGTATAACATCATTCTGTTTCGAATGTATTGTTGATACTTTTCATGCTGAATTAACATGCACAATTTTTCCGACTGAAAATTTTAATATTTTTTTTATTTTTTTGCACTGAAGTATACGTTGTTACCACTCAGTTGAACTGTCTCACTGAGACGGTTCAGCTGAGTGGTAACAACACATACTTTCATTGAGAAATGTAGAAAATAGAAAAGTTTGTAATTTAGATATTTGTGAATGGGTATCCGGCATGATATATGTTAACAATTATACAAATTTTACATACGTTGCCAATTGAGAATAACTGTGTTACCATGTACATGCATATACTTGTTTGTGATTTGCATTTTAATCAAAACCAGAGTTACTTTTTAATCAAAACCTGGTTTACATTTTAATCAAAACCAGGTTTACATTTTAATCAAAATAATATTGAAATTAGCGCTTTACTGTAGCCGATGATTTTTGCTGCCTACATTCCAACATTGTTCTCGTCTCCATGACTGTTCGACCCTTATATAATGCAAGATTTTGTTGTCGGCTGTTTTCTCTCCATATTTCTCAATAAAAATAAAAGTGAAAGTGAAAGGGTTTAACATCCCACTAACAGTTAAGGTCATATAGAGACGGGTAATAAAAATAAAAACAACAGAGAAATTTTATTTTTGCTGCACTGTGTCGTTCGGAATGGAAGACTGGGAGGGTACGTGCATTGTAACAAGAAATCCATCCTTGAGAATTCAGCCCTTAATGATGAATCTTACTGGGGTTCACAACTGAGGCTATGTTATCTGCCGTAGTAAGGGTGCCTGGCACCAGATCAGGACACTGAAAGTTATTTTTTGTTATTTTAGTGTGGAATGTATGGTACTCGTCCCATACAGGTGCATTACCGACTTGTCATTGAACTGACATAAAACACCATTCAATTAATCACTAATAATATCTTGTTTCTTAAAGTGAAAGGGTTTAACGTCCCAGCAACAGCTAAGGTCATTTAGAGACGGGAACTTGTTTCTTAACAAACAAAAGCAACATATTTTTTGGTTGCACTTGAGAATCATCAAAACATATTTTCATTGAGAAAAATTAAAAATAGAAAAAAAAGAAACAGCGGATGACAAAATTTAATTTTATGGGTTATTGAATTTAATAGTGATCAAATTGATGAATGGTGAACCATGTAGAAACTGATCAGGCGGGAAACTCAGGCTGGTCGTGGTGTACACTTTTTGTACACTATATACAGTAAGCCTGTTTTTTTGTCCGATCTTTGCTCAAATGTGACTGTGACTGGAGAAATGGGGCTTATGGGTTTTGTGACCAGTGTAGATCCAGATCAGCCTGTACATCCGCACTGCCTGATCAGGATCTGCACTGCTCGCCATTCCATCAATGAAACGCCCGTCATGCTAATGACCAGGAATATATGTCGTTTTCAGGCTACAGGAATGTACTATTTGATTAGCAGCTACACTGGTCACAGATCCCATAAGCCCCATTTCTCCAGTCACAGCCATAAATATGATTACCTGGGGGCCGTTTCACTAACTTCTTACGACTAAAATGTTTGTAAGTGCAGAATTATCATAGTCTGTAAATGTCACATTAACAATGTTTTCTTGTAAACAATTATTGGATTTACATTTATTGAGCATAGGCTGCATATGCAGCCTATGCTCAATAAATGTAAAGCCATCAATTGAAATTTTCAGACGATTCTAAATTTGCATTTACGAACATTTTAGTCGTACGAAGTTTAGTGAAACGGGCCCCTGTAGTCTACAATACAGACGAGCCATGCGGGAATGGTCGACTGCATGGAATAAATAACAGGGTGAACTGACAATCTGTGATTTGCTTAGTCAAGTGTGATAAATTTGTTGCTACTGTCTGTCCCATATAAAATTCCATGCTGGGTTTTGGCTAATTAAATCTGAAAATATCCAACATCAAATTAATTTTTAAAATAATAAAAATGTTACCCACAGTCTATTTGATGAAATTCCATAAAATAATGATTTTATCATGAAAACGCGATTTTCCTATAGGAATTTAACTTTGGCTGAAAGGTAGGAGAAAAGTGACTACTATGTGTGAGAAACAAAATGGAAATTTACCCCAACAAACTATTAATAAATACTTCAGAAATCTTCAAACTATTGAAACAATAGTTAAATTTTGAAAATCAGTCCACAAAGTTATTTATAATATCATATTAAAATTATTTTTATAATCTATTTTTAGTACTTTTAGCTCCCATAATATCTCTGACATAGAAAAATTGTTGTCTTTTCTCGCAATATAATCACTATTTGATGGAATTTCATCCAAAATAAATTTGAGGAGGGTAACATTTGTATTACATGTATTTATAAAAATGTACATTTGTTTTGATAATATTGACATATTATGTTTAGTTGCCCAAATCTCATTGGCGGCTTTAACGTGGAACAGACAGTAAATGAGATTGTATGTGACCATAGTATTGCTCTTTATACTCGTTAGTTTTACACAGTTTGTGCCTAAATAATCAGGATTGTTTTACTCACTGGAGCTTCACTTAAATCTCGCCAGCGTAAAATGTTTTACATCGAAATAGGCACCGGATTCCTGATGAATTCCCATTCAGCTACATGTGTAAGATACTGCATAAACACATTTTCATCTCGTAACCAGCGCAAATTTCTTGGTTACTAGATGAAAAATGCATTTAAGCAATAGTCCAAGTACAGCTGAGTGGCATCTCGTGTGAAACCGGTCGTCAAGAAATTTGCGTCGATTACTAGATGAAAAATGCGTTTATGCGATAGCTCAGTAGATTTGTAGCCTATTTCACCAACATTGCAAAGAATACTTATCTAGCAAAGTATACTTTGAGGGAGTAATCATTTATTTTTCCTGAAATGCATTGTTTCATATAGAACTAACGACTGCATATAGTTGATGATTATAAGTATGTTTAATTATTATACTGAATGTATTACATTATCACAGCCAAAATGGCTGTGATAATGTAATAAATTCAGTATAATAAAAGTTAATAAATTTATACAAAAATTTAAAATTTCTCCCTCAAAGTATACTTTGCTAGAAAAGTATACTTTGAAATTTTGATGAAATCGGCTACAGAGTGGCATTTCGTCAGGAAACCGGTACATTTTGCAACGTGAAACATTTTGTTCCAGTGCGGAGTGCAGCACCAGTGTTGCTATATTTGTGCATTTATAGATGTGTCATTTGCGGATAGAAAACATTTACTGGCATGCATGTAATCAAGACACGTTATCTCGTCCAGATATTCCGTCTACCTACTTTAATACCTCATTTATGTGGGTATATAGTTATGTGTACTTACCTATACTAATGTCAACTGTCTCTGATTAACCATTCCAACAGTCTAATGTTTTAGAACAGTATAGATTCAAATGCGTCTTCATGAGCTTCATTTGGTGATCTCGGGACTTCGCAACATACTTGTGTCGTTTTTGCGTAGAATCTATTTCCATATCAGTAAACCACTTGATCATGCACCTTGAGATTCAGGTAAGTCGTTTACAAGCCATCCATCTCACCAGGATCTGCACCGTTTATGTATTGTGTCTTTTCTGATTAATGAAATAATCTGACAGTTAATATGGTGGAATAGTCCATTTCAGTTATTTGTGGGTGAACAGGTTATAGCTGCCTTATTGTACCTTTATATTTGTGGCTGTGACTGATTTTGATGAAATATGGCGCAGCTAACGCGTCTTCATGAACTGCATCGGCACAGACTTATGTTGTTTTTGCGAAGAATCGATTTCCGTGTCGGTAGACACGGAAATCGATTCTTCGCAAAAACGACAGAAGTGTGGGCCAAAGTACAGAGACCACCAAATGCAGCTTAACAAGACGCGTTTGATGCGCCATATTTCATCAAAATCCATTGTAAGGACAATATAAGGACAATATAAAAGAATACGTACTTTGAATCGGATGGATTCTAGAAGTTTCAGTACTTGTTGTTGTTGTTAGTACCACATGATCATGATCACCTTGTTTGATAGAGCAACATCATGTTCAGATGAAAACATATTAAATTTTCTAAATATGTAGATGTAAAAGTCAAAGGAGACCCACTCTTTCAGAACCTAAAACGCGTTTGAGCTATTTTGTCATATGACAAAATAGCGGAGTAGTCTCCAAAATGGGCCCTGTGACCAATGAATAGAATTCAATAGTAAATAAGATTAAAAATGTGATCGCGTTACATGTAAGGGGACGGTCTCAAAAATTGGATCGTCATTGTACTTGTTTTATTAATAGAATCTCAGAATCATGTTTACAGTTATTTGAGTCTAATTTCTGATTACTTTTATTAAAGAATCTCACTTACATTGTACAATATATATATGATGTTATTTGCGTTACTCATATTGATCTATTAATGTTCCATATACTTTCTACACTTATTAACTCTCGTCAGTCAAACTACTGACAATCACCTCAAATATTCAGGTGGGTGGTTGGTCAGGAGCATGCAACAGGTAATTCAATGATTGTGTGGAATGAACCTGGCACCAGGTCAAGATATTCAAATTTCAGGGCTGAAGATATCTTTTTTGTAAATATTCAGTTCTGAATTTGGGATTTCCCTCATTATGGGAAGGTTAAATACGGATTACTTTTCGAAGGTCCGTAAATCTCATGTACACCGACTCAAAAGACAATAATTGTTTTATTATGACACTTTTTATTTCTGGCCAATATTTTTTTTAAATCCGGCCGAAAAAAAAATTGTTCACTTTGTTTTGGTTTCACACAATTTTTAGCCAGGTTTTTTGAAAAAAAATCCAGGCTATTGGATTGGCGAAAGCCGGGCTGGGCGGGCCGGGCGGGCGGGCGGAGCGGCGGGTGGCGGTGGGCGGCGTCCACAATCAATGTTAAGTTTTCGTGTTTGAGTCCATTTCTTTGTTACTGTACCACCTAGGACCACCAAACTTTCACAGCTTCATAATCAAGGGGTGCCCACCACATATCACTATCCAACATGTTACTTTTTTTTTAACTTGACCCATTTTTTCCGCGTAGTCGACTTAGCCATTTTCAATGTTAAGTTTTCGCGTTTACAATGTTAAGTTTTTGTGTTTAAGTCCTTTTTTTTGGTACTGTTACCACTAGGACCACCAAACTGTCCACAGCTTCATAATCAAGGGGTACCCACCACATATCACTATCCAACATGTTACTTTTTTTTTTAACTTGACCCATTTTTTCCGCGCAGTCGACTTAGCCATTTTCAATGTTAAGTTTTCGCGTTTACAATGTTAAGTTTTCGTGTTTAAGTCCATTTCTTTGGTACTGTACCACCTAGGACCACCAAACTTTCACAGCTTCATAACCAAGGGGTGCCTACCACATACAACTATCCAACATGTGACCATTTTTTTACCTTCACCTATTATTTCTACGTAATTGACTTAATGTACGTCTGGTTAAAGTTTTTTGGTTAAAACTTTTTCGTTATACTATATCTCTGCAACTGCTTCGCCCATTACCTTGACTTCACATGGGTGTTTATCATCATCCATATTTTCATTCTAACCCCCAACCGTGCGGCCCCTGTGCCCAATGTCGAGGTCAAATTACTTTGAATTTTTTTGTTAAAGTTTTTTCGTGTACTATATCTCTGCAACTGCTTCACCCAATACCTTGATACTTCACATGGGTGTTTATCATCATTGTCGCACCTGCTTGCGGAAAGCGCGATCCTGTGCCCAATGTCAAGGTCAAATTACTTTGAATTTTTTTGTTAAAGTTTTTTTGTGTACTATATCTCTGCAACTGCTTCACCCAATACCTTGATACTTCACATGGGTGTTTATCATCATTGTCGCACCTGCTTGCGGAAAGCGCGATCCTGTGCCCAATGTCAAGGTCAAATTACTTTGAATTTTTTTGTTAAAGTTGTTTCGTGTACTATATCTCTGCAACTGCTTCACCTAATACCTTGATACTTCACATGGGTGTTTATCATCATTGTCGCACCTGCTTGCGGAAAGCGCGATCCTGTGCCCAATGTCAAGGTCAAATTACTTTGATTTTTTTTGTTAAAGTTTTTTCGTGTACTATATCTCTGCAACTGCTTCACCCAATACCTTGATACTTCACATGGGTGTTTATCATCATTGTTGCACCTGCTTGCGGAAAGCGCGATATCGTCGGCATTTTGGCATACGTCCGTCCGTTCGTCCGTGTGTCCGGTTAAAGTTTTTTGGTTAAAGTTTTTCCATCTACTATATCGATTTTTTTAGTGTCCATGCCTCTAGTCTACAAAAAGTGGGTATAATTATGTTATCCAAGTGTCCATGCTTGGAAAAAACCTGGCCTTCGTGGCTTTGCCTCGTTTCTTGTCAATAATTATTTAAAAAAAATGTTTTTTAAATTTTAAAATATTTTTTTCAAAATGTGTTAGATTTACGCATGCACTCTAAGGAGGTGAACAATAGGTTTGTTTACATGAATAAACACATCTCGGACCGATCTCGCGGTCCGAGAGTGCTTATTCATGTAAACAAACCGTTCAGAGGTCTACATTAAATTTGTATATAATCACGTGGTCGTGTTTCGGCCAATGAGAATGACTGAAATACTTGAGTCATATAATAATAGCTGTTGATAGGCCGCTAAACACTGATAATCAATCAATCAATCAAAATCTTAGTTCCAAGTACATGTATATGTTTTCATACATAATAACTCTTTTTCTATAACTCGAAGGATTTTCCTTAGTCCTCTGAACTTCGAGTAAACAATTCGAGTAAATAAACTGTAGTTGCATATTTATTCACTTGGTTAGCTAACTTGTTTTGCCTATTGCAGAATGTGCAGCATGTTCTTAACCCTTACTACGCTGAATTAAATTTTGTTGTCTGCTGGAAATGTTTTATTTTCAATATTTTTTTTATAAAAACCTGTTTTGACAGCGCATGAGAATCGTCTCCATTGGAGACGATTCTCAGGTGCTGCCAAAACATGTTTTTTGTTAAGAATTAAGGCAAAAATGTAAAACAGCAGACGACAATTTTCGTCTCGCGCGTAGCGAGGGTTAATGTAAAGCAACTGTACATACTATTTTGGTGGCCATCTTGAACTGTTAACACATACAGTAGAACTTCGATAACTAGAACAGGTCTGGCTCGAACACCATGGAAAAGTCGAACTGGTTCGACAGTCCCGGCAAATTTCCTATATAATTCATGTAATAAAACACCTTAAACTCGAACTATGAATTACTCGAACAGTCGAACCTGTGGATTAGTCCCGTGGACGGTCAAACAGTGGTAATTACCGCTAATAACTCGAACAGGTAAGTCTGTGATCAGCTGTTTGTCTAACGAGGTGCGAATTCCACCATTGCGGGCGGTCGCATTGAGTAGTTTCCCTTGACGCGGGATGACATTAAATCACGAATCGCAAACAATAGCGGCGTGAATTACGGGCGTTATGATGTCCACGCTATGTGTCATGAAAAAACGTTTACTTAAATTTAACTTTGACAGAAGATGTGCCAATAACAAACAAACCGAGATCATGGAATTCTTCAGGCGTTAATTTATAGTGTTTATAATTGTATACTGACATTGTTTCGTTTATATTTTCCGTTTGTATATTTATACAATGGCATGTCACATCGGTCATCTCATATATTCACATAAGTGATTTTATTGACTGAATGTGACAGTACATTTTTGAAACTTCATTCCCTCGAACTATGCATCGCTCGAACTCGAACTCGATTCCGTTGCCGGTTCGAGCGATCGAAGTTCTACTGTATACCGGTACTTAATCCTTACAATGCTGTATTAATTTGTGTCGTCTGCTGAATATTTGTTGTTTTTCCATTTTTCTCATCAAAAACTTGGTTTGGCAGCACTTTAGAATCATTTCCAATGGAAATGATTCTAAAATGCTGCCAAACCGTGTTTTTGCTGAGAGAAAAGACAAAATATGAATTATCAGCAGACAAATATTTTCGGTTCCCGCATTGTAAGGGTTAACATGTAGATGATGATCATACTTATAGCAAGTACTGTATTGTAGAATGCAACATGTGACCAACATAAATTAACCCGTGAAATGCTGAATTAAATTTTGTTTTCTGCTGTTCATTTTTTATTTTCCATTTTTCACATCAAACACATGGTTTGACACCTCTTTAGAATCATTTCCATTAGAAATGATTCTAAAGTGTTGACAATCCATGTTTTTATTGAGAAAGAAGTCAAATTATGAAACACACGGAAGACAACATTTTTTGTTTCCCGCATTCTAAAAAAAAGGGTTTATATAAACCATATTTATACCATATATGTGATTATATTTGAATATTGTGTGATTTTGACGTTATTTATAAACCAAAACTTTATTACCCTAGTGTGGTAATAAACCTTGTGATTTTCCCCGCATAAGAATCTCAAATGTAGACCATAGATGCTTTTAAGTAGTTTATAAGTGGATTTTAATAAACCAAATATTACATATAAAGTAGAATTCAGTGTGTGACTTGATTTGATTAATTGATGTTGCCAAATTTTTAGGCAACTATTGTTATAATTATTATACGCAAGTCATATGGCCAATTATATTTCTATTCCACTGTTTGGAATCCATACATGCTCATTATGATCATGCCTGCTGTATCTATTCTTTATTCTAATAGTAGCCCCCTCTCTAATATTCCCCCCCCCCCTTCGCCCATTTTTTGCATTCTAAATATGTTATTTTCACATACAAAAGTCATTTAAAACAGTGTTTTAAATGGCTTTTGTATGTGAAAATAACATATTTTGATCCTATTTTCCATGTTTTGGTCCCCACAAATTGCATATCCCCGGGGGCGTTTATTAGAATAACCATGGTATGTAGCCAAGACATTATACCGGTACCCCACACTGACCATGACAAAGCCAGTTTCCAGTGCTGCTGCCTATATTCCATAATTTTCTGCCAACATGTTTTAGACTACAGTGAAACCTCTTAAAACCGGACACCAAGAAAACACCTGTTCTCTTATATTTGACGAGTTTCTCGGTCATTTATCTCAGGTGATAATGTCTGTGCGTGATCGCATAGCACACAACTATGGCTCAGAATGATCAAATGCCTGATTTACAGTGAAACCTCTCTAAGCCGGACACCCTGGGGACCTCCCAGGGTGTCCAGTTTAGAGAGGTTTCACTGTATTATTATATACATATTTTTGCAAATAGTAAACAATCATGATTCCTATTTTATATGTCAACATTCCATGAAATATTATTAAACAAATTCCTGTATGGCATTTTAACAGCCAATTAAAGAAACATTAAGCTAATGTTAGAATTTGTGTATCGATTTTCAAAATTTAACTTCTGTGTTCTTAGTTGCATCATTTCCAACTATCTAGTCGTCTTCATGGAGTCGGTGAATGCTATGTGTTATAGAAACTTAAATCATTATGTAGGTATAGTATGGTTAAAGCTCATTTCATATTTCAATTTCAGTTTTTTATTGCACAAGAATTTATTTCATGCCATTGCATGAAGACATTGCCTGAATGTTGTATATTATAACATGCACTCTTGTATGGGCAAGCAGCAGTAATGACAAATTTGACAAATAATTGCATTCTCATGCTTTGTATCTATAGCGAAAACCAAAAGTATTAATGAACTAGTATTCTTCCATTTCATTCCGTGGGTGGCAGGTGGGAGCATGCGATGGTATCGCGAACGGAGGCCTGGTTTGGCCCTCACGTACGTCTTTGGCATTCTTGTAAGTGAGCGTTTAATCTGGTTATACCCCTTGTAGGAGTAATACAATTATTCCTAATTAATACCATAACTTTTAGGGGAAGGGACCAAGTGACTTTGGTGTGGTATGAAACTGGCACAAGGTCGGATTATTCTAATTTTAGGGCTGAAAATATATTTATTTCGATGTAAATATTCCGTTCTGATTTTGGGATTTTCCCCCCAATGCAGCAGGTTAAATGCGGGATCAAACCCGTTGGCCCGGCCTTAAATGAACTTAGTTGTTGATAGGCTATTTTAAGCAAATCAATAAATTTCCTGCCATTGGTGATGTTGCATAAAGACGTTCCCTGAATGTTGTATATTATAACATGCACTCTTGTATGGTTAAGCAGCAGTAATGACAAATTTGACAAATAATTGAATTATCATGCTTTGTAAATATAGCTAAAACCAAAAGTATTAATGAACTTCCATGATTCTTCCATGCATTCCACAGATGAATGAATATCTATACGTATTTTAAAGGCCAAAAGAAACTTCACCCTTTATTTAAAAAACTGCAGTAAAGAGAACACAATTTGGAAACTTTATCCAGAGCATAAAATGGATCACAATGATGAATTGACCGTATTCATTATAGGAATGAATGGCCTTTTTGTGGAATTTATCGGGGTATAAACTTGGAAAAGTCGCGGGAATACTGGACGAAGCTATAAAAAATTACAATTTTCGAAAAAAAATTATTATTTTTTTTTTTTTTTTTCGAAAATTGTAATTTTTTATGGCCTCGTCCAGTATTCCCGCGACTTTTCCAAGTTTATATCCTCGATAAATTCCACAAAAAGGCCATTCATTCCTTATAATTCCAGCATTTGAAATAAATTCATCAAGAAAATGTGTTTATTTTCCGTTTTCTTAAGAATTATTTTAACTGCGCCTCACGGTTACGGAAAGTAGTTCGGCGTGTGAGTTTGCTGGGATATAAATTTTGGACAGAGACTTGCTACGGGCCAATCAAATGTTAGGGAATTGTGTAAATATTTTTGTGCTGGAATGATTACGTAGTGTGCCCACCTTGGGCGATCCATTTTATGCTCTGGATAATCAATATTGACTAGGAAAGTTTCCAAATTGTGTTCTCTTTACTGCAGTTTTTGAAATGAAGGGTGTTGTCTTTTTATTGTTTACACAATCTCTTTAAACACATGCTAATGTTTTGGTGCAGTAGTTGCAGATTAGATTCAGCATTAAAAAACATTTTACATCAAGTTTTTAAACACGAAATATCGAATCATTTATATTATGGTGATATATTAATAAAAATAACATATTTCTGTGGTTGTTTCTTCTGTTGATCCTTCAGTCGTGGGTTCGAGTCGGGAGTCACAGGAGGCTTGCTCTGTGTCCTTTAGTGAGACACTTATGATGGGATTCATTATAGGAATGAATGACCTTTTTGTGGAATTTATCGGGGTATAAACTTGGAAAAGTCGCGGGAATACTGGACGAAGGCCGGAAGGCCTCGTCCAGTATTCCTGAAACTTTTCCAAGTTCATATCCCCGATAAATTCCACAAAAAGGCCATTCATTTCTTATAATTCCAGCATTTGAAATAAATTCATCAAAGAAATGTGTTTATTTTCCGTTTTCTTAAGAATTATTTTAACTGCGCCCGACGGTTACAGAAAGTAGTTCGGCATGGGAGTATACTAGGATATAAATTTTGGACAGAGACTTGCTACGGACCAATCAAATATTAGGGAATTGTGTAAATATTTTTGTGCTGGAATTATTCTTACTGGAATCTCATTAACCCTGGTTTGGCCCTCGGGTACATTTTATTTTCCACAAATGTCACATGTTTTTAAGACTTATAACCACAATGGCATATATTCTGGATTTTTTCCTTTCTTCAAAATTTTTTTATTTTTTTTTGTTTTTTCTTTTTCTTCAAAAATGTCTGCCACTTCTTTAGCAAGACAAAGCCAGAATGGTACCATCGCTGAAAACATTTGAGGAGTATGGACAACAGCAACAAGTGTCCTGCTTGTACATAAAATAGCACAATTCTCTCGGATATTCCTCCACTACAACTGTAAATTGCACAATTATAAGGTATTTAACTCTGCATGCTAGCGGTGAAAATATCATCCAAACAAATTACGAGTATATTTTTTATTTCTCTCTAAATATGTCTTGGAATTTCATTAGAATAGAGTCATCATTTACAGGAGGAAATAAAAGAAAATATAATTAATTTTTGTCCGCTATTTTTTAACTATTTATAAATCACAAGTTTCCCAGCATGCAAAGTTAAAAGCTCTTTACCCATTATTGGCCGGACAAAATTATAGTAGTATGAAAATTTGGATATTTATTTTTCGCTATTTTCTATACATTGTATTTGTGTTTGAAAGTTTATGTTGTTACCATTATGAATCGTCTCGAAGTGGTAACAACGTATAATTTTACTTTACACAGTCGAACCTCCCCGAACGGCCAGCTCTACAACAACACCCATCTGCTGTTGCTTAAGTTGCCTCCATTGGACATGATTCTAAAGTGTTGCCAAAGCATGTTTTTGATGAGAATTATCAAAAGAAAATAAATAAACAGCGGACGACAAAATTTAATTCAGCATTTCTCCAAGTGGGCTCGACCAATACACTGATCAGTTAATATGTACCAGTAATGTGACCTTTGGACATCACTACCAAACTGGCCTGTATTACAGTAGAACCTCTCTAAACAGGACACCCCGGGGACACCATTGTGTTTAATTTACATGGGCATCACTCATTGCATTGTCGTGTCCGTGATTGATTAACAAGTGTGCCAATAGTCACACACACCCGCCTAGGCATGGCGAGTCAAGAAGGGGAGATAACTCATTGAAAACCATGATTAGCATGTGTACCAAATTCAGTGATCTGTCAAGTAGAACTGTAGTTATTGTGCAGACAAGGATACAACAAGAGTTGTCAGAAGACAACGAAGCTCGCCTGTTGGCAGCCTTCACTCAAACTTAGCACAGTTGCATAAAAAAACATGAATATTATATATAATTGACCTTGGGTTAAGGGGCGTGCGGTGGACCTTGACATTGGGGTCAGTGGTGCAAGGTGGGTCGTGGGTTTGCTATAGCATAATATAGCATATTAAGATGAATGAATGTATGAAATTTCGATGTGCTCCCTGATAACAGAATTAAACAAAATTTAACCCAATATTAAGTTTATGAACGCACTAAGTTGGTGATTATCTACAGCATGATTAGCTATTCACATGAGGAATGCATGTATGCATGTGCTAAGTTTGTGACCTTGGGGAAAGGGTGTGGGGTGGGTCATGGATTTGCTGTAGCACAATAGAAGATCACCAGATGAATGCATGTATGAAATATCAAAGCGTTCCCTGTAAAGAAACAGAAGTTAAACAACATTTATCCGAACGTTAAGTTTATGAACATGCTAAGTTTGTGACCTTGACCTTGGAGTAAGGGTTGGGTGGTGGGTTGTGGATTTGCTACAGCATGATAGAGGGTCATCTGAGGAATGCATGTAAGACATATCAAGGTGTTCCATGAAAGGAAACAGATGTTATAAGACATTTGGGGTGGGCGGTGGGTCATGGATTCGCTATAGCACGATAGAGTTTCATCAGATGAATGCATGTATCAAATATCAAGGCGTTCCATGAAAGGAAACAGATGTTATAAGACATTTACCCCAATGTTAAGTTTATGAATGTGCTATGTTTGTGACCTCGACGTTGGGGAAAGGGGTGGGGGTGGGTCATGGATTTACTATAGCACGATAGAGTATCATCAGAGGAATGCATGTATGAAATATCAAGGCGTTCCCTGTAAGGAAACAGAAGTTATAACAAGAGGGCCATGATGGCCCTAATTCGCTCACCTGACTATGAACACCAGAGGAGAATGTGACATTGAGTTCATGTGTTTTAAAAAAATTGTGCTATTTTTAGATGGCGGTCATCTTGGATTAAGCAATGACTCATTTTACCAAATCTGAAAATGCTTCACCCAATTTGATATATGACATTAGCATATTCGGTCAAAAATAAAATTTGACCCCACGGGCCACGCCCATTTTTGACCCGGGGGTCACCATTTTCACAAATTTGAAAGAGCATTGTATATCAATCATTCCTACCAAGTTTCATCGAAATCCGGCCAGCGGTTCATGAGAAGAAGATTTAAGAATTTGTGCTATTTTCAGACGGCGGCCATCTTGGATTAGCGATGACCTCCATTTTAACAAATCTGAAAAGGCTTCACCCATGGACCATAACTTTTAAGTTTGGCCAACATGGGCCAAGCGGTTCATGTGAAGAAGAATTTTGAAATCTCTAATAAAAGAACGACCTTTTGACCTTTCGGCGGCCATCTTGGATGACATAACAATCCGATTTCGACAGAAAATGCACCAGAGTGATCGCCTCATTGATACCTTCAATTTGATATATGACATGACTATATTCGGTCAAACATAAAATTTGACCCCAATTTGACCCCACGGGCCACGCCCATTTTTGACCCCGGGGTCACCATTTTAACAACTTTGAAAGAGCAATGTACATCGATCATTCCTACCAAGTTTCGTCGAAATCTGGCAAGCGGTTCATGAGAAGAAGATTTTTTAGGAATTTACGCTATTTTTAGATGGCGGCCATCTTGGATTAGCGATGACCTCCATTTTAAGAAATCTGAAAAGGCTTCACCCATGGACCATAACTTTTAAGTTTGGCTACCATGGGCCAAGCGGTTCATGTGAAGAAGAATTTTTAAATCTCTAATAAAAGAACGACCTTTTGACATTTCGGCGGCCATCTTGGATGACATAACAATCCAATTTGGACAAAAAATGCACCAGAGTGATCGCCTCATTGATATCTTCGATTTGATATATAACATGACCATATTTGGTCAAAAATAAAATTTGACCCCAATTTGACCCCATGGGCCACGCCCATTTTTGACCCCGGGGTCACCATTTTAACACCTTTGAAAGAGCAATGTACATCGATCATTCCTACCAAGGTTCGTCGAAATCCGGCATGCGGTTCATGAGAAGAAGATTTAAGAATTTACGCTATTTTTAGACGGTGGCCATCTTGGATGAGCGATGACCTCCATTTTCACAAATCTGAAAATGCTTCACCCATGGACCATAACTTTTAAGTTTGGCTATCATGGGCCAAGCGGTTCATGTGAAGAAGAATTTTGAAATCTCTAATAAAAGAACGACCTTTTGACATTTCGGCGGCCATCTTGGATGACATAACAATCCAATTTGGACAAAAAATGCACCAGAGTGATCGCCTCATTGATACCTTCGATTTGATATATAACATGACCATATTTGGTCAAAAATAAAATTTGACCCCAATTTGACCCCACGGGCCACGCCCATTTTTGACCCCGGGGTCACCATTTTAACACCTTTGAAAGAGCAATGTACATCGATCATTCCTACCAAGGTTCGTCGAAATCCGGCATGCGGTTCATGAGAAGAAGATTTAAGAATTTACGCTATTTTTAGACGGTGGCCATCTTGGATGAGCGATGACCTCCATTTTCACAAATCTGAAAATGCTTCACCCATGGACCATAACTTTTAAGTTTGGCTACCATGGGCCAAGCGGTTCATGTGAAGAAGAATTTTGAAATCTCTAATAAAAGAACGACCTTTTGACCTTTCGGCGGCCATCTTGGATGACATAACAATCCGATTTTGACAGAAAATGCACCAGAGTGATCGCCTCATTGATACCTTCAATTTGATATATGACATGACCATATTCGGTCAAAAAAAAAATAAAATTTGACCCCAATTTGACCCCACGGGCCACGCCCATTTTTGACCCCGGGGTCACCATTTTAACAACTTTGAAAGAGCAATGTACATCGATCATTCCTACCAAGTTTCGTCGAAATCTGGCAAGCGGTTCATGAGAAGAAGATTTTTTAAGAATTTATGCTATTTTTAGATGGCGGCCATCTTGGATTAGCGATGACCTCCATTTTAACAAATCTGAAAAGGCTTCACCCATGGACCATAACTTTTAAGTTTGGCTACCATGGGCCAAGCGGTTCATGTGAAGAAGAATTTTTAAATCTCTAATAAAAGAACGACCTTTTGACATTTCGGCGGCCATCTTGGATGACATAACAATCCAATTTGGACAAAAAATGCACCAGAGTGATCGCCTCATTGATACCTTCGATTTGATATATAACATGACCATATTCGGTCAAAAATAAAATTTGACCCCAATTTGACCCCACGGGCCACGCCCATTTTTGACCCCAGTGTCACCATTTTAACAACTTTGAAAGAGCAATGTACATCGATCATTCCTACCAAGTTTTGTCGAAATCCGGTTGGCGGTTCTTGAGAAGAAGATTTTTTAAGAATTTGTGCTATTTTTAGACGGCGGCCATCTTGGATTACGTAATGACGTCATTTTAACAATTTTGTAATCCCCCTACCTAAGGACCATGACCATGAAGTTTGGTGACTATAGACCCAATGGTTACCGAGGAGAAGACGTTTGAAAATGTTCACGGACGACGGACGACGACAGACGACGGACACATTGCGGTAACAATAGCTCACATGAGCTTCGCTCAGGTGAGCTAAAAATGGCTGCCAAGGGGAGACAAGTGATTGGAATATTTTGAAAATGAATAGGGTTCTTCGTCTTGCCGTGATAAACATGTATACCATATTTGGTTACGATCCGTCAAGTAGAACTTGAGATATTGCGTGGGCAAGGATACAGAGTTCGAAAATTAAAAATGGCCGCCAAGGGGAGATCAAGTCATAGGAAAGTTTTGATTCGTTTTATTGGTGTTTAACAGCCTATCAACAGCTAGGGTCATTTAACGAGAATGATACTGCATTTAACCTGCTGCATTGGAGGAAAGTTGTGAAAATGGGGTTTTTCATTTTGCCATGACAAACATGTATACCGAATTTGGTTACGATCCGTCAAGTAGAACTCTAGTTACTGTGTGTATAAGCTATGCTCGCCCGTAAAATGTGAATACAAAATACGTCCCGTTTTTTTAAATGTGCGTATAAAAATGACAAAAATTGTTCATGGAGTGCAACATTACAGTGGAACCTCTCTGAACCGGACACACTGGGAGGTCCCCCAGCAGTTCGGTTTAGAGCCATTCCACTGGATAAGGTTTGTTGGTCTGAAAACAAGACAAGACCTGAGAAGTATTATAGTTTATCATGGTATAATATAGGTTAATAACATTGAGCGTTTTCAACGTGACTATGACAGTGGTTTATCATAATATTAAATAATTGACATTCTGACCAAGTCTGACCACAGGTTGAAGTAACGGACCGAGGTCTATAAATACATTAAATATGCCTAAAAGCATCAATAAATGAAAAAAAATAAGTTAAAATTATTTTTCTTACATGTATATGTCTATATATAGGGAGTAAAAAAAAAAAAAAAAAATTATTTTTTTCATTTATTGATGCTTTTAGGCATATTTAATGTATTTATAGACCTCGGTCCTTTACTTCAACCTGTGAGCCTGACCAGTGAAGTCCCAGATCAGGAAGGGTACAGAGTTGAGGAAACATCCCTGATACGTTGAACCCTTCCAACACGCAGAGCATAAAGCCAGCATGTGCAAACACTGTAGATCTAGACTGTCTTATCAGGATCTGCAGCATTTCAATTTGTCAGTGTTGTTCATTGCTAAAACAAAATATGCATTTTCTGGAATGGTCCAAAAATTAACATGGAAAAGTCAATGTGGAATATTTGTGGCTGGAGAAATTGGGCTTATAAATGGGCTTTGCGATCAGTGTAGATCCAGATCAGCCTGCGCATCCACGCAGTCTGATCAGGATCTGCACTGTTCACAAATACACCAATGAAAGTTAAAAAGCTGGTCATGCTTCTGACAAGTACATGTAATATAGATCGTTATCAGGCTACAGAAGTGTGTTATTTGATTACCAGCTACACCAGGGATTTCGCTGGCGATCGCCACTTTCGCAATTGGCGATAAAAATAAACAATTGGCGATAAAAAATTACAATTTTCGAAAAAAAAATTATTTTTTTTCGGAAATTGTAATTTTTTATCGCCAATTATTTTTATTTTTTTGAAGTGGCGATTTTTTTATTTTCCCCAGCGGAATCCCTGCTACGCTGGTCACAAATCCCATCAGCCCTATTTCACCAGCCAACGTCACATGTAGAGGTGAATAGGTAAATGAATATTTATGGCTGCACAAGCACTAATGGATCAGGAAATACACTGGTCAAAACGTCAATAAATAATTTTTATTGTGGCGGGCACATACATAGATGGGATATTCCATGAATTCACGTCTTGTCAGATACAAACATTGCCATTTTAACCCTTACAATGCTGAATTAATTTGAGTCGTCTGCTGAATATTTTTTATTTTTCCATTTTTTTCATCAAAATCTTGGTTTGGCAGCATTTTAGAATCATTTCCAATGGAAATGATTCTAAAATGCTGCCAAACCATGTTTTTACTGAGAGAAAAGACAAAATATGAATTATCAGCAGACGACTATTTTCGGTTCACACATTCTATAAAGGGTTAAACGAATGTATATCCCAACTTGAATTAGCCCATCTAAGTACCACACATTTATAGACAATTTAATGGAATGCATATGAACTTTATGTGTATTGTACAAATTCAACCAAACTTATGAGCCAGCTCATCAGGATCTGCACTTTTTGCAGTGCAGAATATTGTTCAATCAACATGATATGATACTCTTAAATGGTTGAGCTGTACAAACAATATAATGTGAGAGTAATACGTAATACGACAGCGGAATATTATCCCAAAACCAAATTCATATCCATAATTTGTCGGCTTGGCGTCATGTTTCTTTGTTTAACCCTTTCAACACCACAGACCCATCTAATGGTATTGGCAAACAGTGTAGATCCAGATGAGCTGGCTCAGGACAAGCCATATGATCGGGATCTGGGGCCCGTTTCACTAAACTTTGTAAGACTAAAATGTTCGTAAGTGCAAAATTATGATAGTCTATAAATTGCACATCAACACTGTTTTCTTGTAAACAATTATTGGATTTACATTTAATGAGCATAGGCTGCATATGCAGCCTATGCTCAATAAACATAAATCCATCAATTGGAATTTCTAGACGATCCTAAATGTGAGCTTACGAACATTTTAGTCGTAAGAAGTTTAGTGAAACGGGCCCCTGCACTTTTTGCAAGTAATTTTCATATTTGTTTAGAAAAAAACACCCCCTTTTTACAAATGGACTAGTCTGAAAATCATTTTGAGATGACGAGAAAATTAACATATGACAGTCGTCTATTCCAGTTATTTTTGGTTAACAGGGTTAAATGAACTTCCAGGGCAAAATCAGTATAAGACTTGGTGCCAGTTGGTGGAGTTTGTCAGATTGTTTAGTTTAAATTAAGTATTGTAACGTCAAATTGACAAATTCTGCTAATTATAATGTTAATTATGCTTGGCAGCAGTTCGAAGGACACTTTACGCGAGAAGCCTGTACGTGTTCAGTAACCTAGTTTTAAGACTGGCTATAGAAACTTGGATAAATGGAGATAGAACACATGATGAGCATCAAGTTCAATTGTCGTCGGAGACTGGAACAAAACTTGGAGCATCGGAACCAGGCACAACAAAGGCGACTAATTTTCAATGGATTGTGTAATTTTTCTTAGTATGAATGAATATATAGAGCTTAACCTTCACCAGGATTGTTCTATGTGGTCAAGAGGCATGTAATGATTGGGTATAGGGACATAAAAAACCAATTAGTGGAGTCTCGAAAAGTTTTTATTATTTATTAATTTTTTTATAAAACTAGCGGAATTTTTTTCTCCAGTGGAAATGATTCTAAACTGCTGTTAAATCATACTTTTGACGAGAAAAATAAAAAATAAAAATGAACAGCAGACGAAAACATTTAATTCACCAGTGTAATGGTTAAAAGGCATGCCATGTGATTGAGTACCTTAGAACATTTGCGATTTTTCATGATAATTATTTACAAAATGTATAATATTTTGCGTAAATGACATCGAAAGCTGACGATATTTTCACAGCAAATGCGGATTTCAAATCCGCATTTGCTATGAAAATTTTGTCATCTTTCGACGTCATTCACAGAAAATATCACAGTTTCTGTAAATATATTTCATGAAAAATGACAGATGTTCTAAGGTACTAAATCACATGGCATGTCTCATCTATACCCCGAAAAAATGTTTTGGGGGGTACATACATAACAAATTGAAAATAAACAACAGATGACAAAATTAATTTATCAGGCTTAATAAAAACTATAGATCAACATGACCACCAGTTGAACTGTTCGACCAGTCACGTTAAATTAAAACTTTTTGTTAACCCCTCAACACAGGGGATGCACTGGGCGAAAGTATGATACGCCCGAATTGACGGTGGCCCTGGTCACATGTATGGTAGTTGGTTGTCTTCTTATTCAGACCACTCATCAGAATCATCATCCATATCGTCATCGCTGTCCGCATCATCATCTGCAAACAAAACAGTACAATTCACATTTAAGACAAGCCAGGTGATATTGTACATAAGATGTGCGATATCTCATCAAAACTATTTACAAACTTTACGATCTTTTCCGTAAATGGCATCAAAAACTGACGAAATGTTCAGAGCAAATGCGGAATATACAACGAAAATTACGTCAACTTTCGACATCATTTATAGAAGATATCTGTAAATGTTTCCCATTGTTGATATGAGTGTGAAGTATCGCAAATATCACATAGTCGTCATCAAGTTATTGCACAGAAACTGACAGAACAGTGAAGATCCTGATCATACAGCACAGATACGCAGGCTGATCTGGATCTGTACTGGTCGCAAATGCCCTAAAACCCAATTCTCAAGTCGCAGCCAAATTTGTGACTGGAGAAAAGGCGCTGATGGACTTTGCGACCAGTGAAGACCCAGAACAGCCTGTGTATCTATCTACGCAGTCTGAACAGGGTCTGCTCTGTTCACCATTCAGTCATTCACCATCATGCTTCTAACCCTTTCACCCCTACTTAACTGGAATGGATTTTGCGATTTTAATTTTTCAACCAATCCAACCATCACAAAATGATTTATTTTCAGACAAGTCCATTTATAGCAAGAGTTGTCAGAGGACAACGAAGCGCGCCCGGTGGCAGCAAAGGAACCGAGGGCACATTTGAACGTGGATTTGCCACAGCGCAGTAGAGGACCCTTGGAGCAAGTCGTGTGTGAAACATGAAGCAAATGCAAGCAAGGAAACAGAAAATATAGGCCATTATTTACCCGAGCGTCCGAGAGTTAAGGTTTCGAGATGCACAAAGTATGTGACCTTGACCCTGGAATTAGAAGGGGCGGCACGGACGTGGATTGCCACAGCGCAGTAGAGGACACTTGGAGCAATGCGTGTGTGAAATATGAAGCAAATGCAAGCAAGGAAACAGAAAATATAGGCCATTATTTACCCGAGCGTCCGAGAGTTAAGGTTTCGAGATGCACAAAGTATATGACCTTGACCCTGGGCTTAGAAGGGGCGGTACAGACGTGGATTTGCCACAGCACAGTAGAGGACCCTTGGAGCAATGCGTGTGTGAAATATGAAGCAAATCCAAGCAAGGAAACAGAAAATATAGGGTATTATTTACCCGAGCGTCCGAGAGTTAAGGTTTCGAGATGCACAAAGTATGTGACCTTGACCCTGGGCTTAGAAGGGGCGGCACGGACGTGGATTTGCCATAGCGCAGTAGAGGACTCTTGGAGCAATGTGTGTGAAAAATGAAGCAAATCCAAGAAAGGAAACAGAAAATATAGGCCATTATTTACCCGAGCGACTGAGCGTTAAGGTTTTGAGATGCAAAGTATGTGACAAAGTCCCATGTTGAAGGGGCGGCACAGGAGTCCAACGCAGTAGAGACCCGGCGCATGCGTGCGTGGATGAAGCAAACCACAAGCAAGCAGTATATACCATTATTTGAGCATGAGCGAAGATGATGACAAAGAAATAGTGACCTTGTCCCAAATGGGCTTAGAAGGCAGGACGTGGATTTGCAACAGAGAGGACCCTAAGCATGCGTGTGTGATATGAAGCAAATCCAAGCAAGGAAACAGATAGGCCTTATTTACCCAACGACCGAGCGTTAAGGTTTTGAGATGCACAAAGTATGTGACCTTGTCCCTGGGCTTAGAAGGGGCGGCATGGACGTGGATTTGCCACAGCGCAGTAGAGGACCCTTGGAGCAATGCGTGTGTGCAATATGAAGCAAATCCAAGCAAGGAAACAGAAAATATAGGCCATTATTTACCCGAGCGTCCGAGCGTTAAGGTTTCGAGATGCACAAAGTATGTGACCTTGACCCTGGGCTTAGAAGGGGCGGCACGGATGTGGATTTGCCAATGCGCAGTAGAGGACCCTTGGAGCAATGCGTGTGTGAAATATGAAGCAAATCCAAGCAAGGAACAGAAAATATAGGCCATTATTTACCCGAGCGACTGAGCGTTAAGATTTTGAGATGCACAAAGTATGTGACCTTGTCCCTGGGCTTAGAAGGGGCGGCACGGACGTGGATTTGCCACAGCGCAGTAGAGGACCCTTGAAGCAATGCGTGTGTGAAATATGAAGCAAATCGAAGCAAGGAAACAGAAAATATAGGCCATTATTTACCCAAGCGACTAAGCGTTAAGGTTTCGAGATGCACAAAGTATGTGACCTTGTCCCTGGGCTTAGAAGGGGCGGCACGGACGTGGATTTGCCACAGCGCAGTAGAGGACCCTTGGAGCAATGCGTGTGTGCAATATGAAGCAAATCCAAGCAAGGAAACAGAAAATATAGGCCATTATTTACCCGAGCGTCCGAGCGTTAAGGTTTCGAGATGCACAAAGTATGTGACCTTGACCCTGGGCTTAGAAGGGGCGGCACAGATGTGGATTTGCCAATGCGCAGTAGAGGACCCTTGGAGCAATGCGTGTGTGAAATATGAAGCAAATCCAAGCAAGGAAACAGAAAATATAGGCCATTATTTACCCACGCGTCCGAGAGTTAAGGTTTCGAGATGCACAAAGTATGTGACCTTGACCCTGGGCTTAGAAGGGGCGGCACGGACGTGGATTTGCCACAGCGCAGTAGAGGACCCTTGGAGCAATGCGTGTGTGAAATATGAAGCAAATCCAAGAAAGGAACAGAAAATATAGGCCATTATTTACCCGAGCGACTGAGCGTTAAGATTTTGAGATGCACAAAGTATGTGACCTTGTCCCTGGGCTTAGAAGGGGCGGCACGGACATGGATTTGCCACAGCGCAGTAGAGGACCCTTGGAGCAATGTGTGTGTGAAAAATGAAGCAAATACAAGAAAGGAAACAGAAAATATAGGCCATTATTTACCCGAGCGACTGAGTGTTAAGGTTTCGAGATGCACAAAGTATGTGACCTTGGCCCTGGGCTTAGAAGGGGAGGCACGGACGTGGATTTGCCACAGCGCAGTAGAGGACCCTTGGAGCAATGCGTGTGTGAAATATGAAGCAAATCCAAGAAAGGAACAGAAAATATAGGCCATTATTTACCCGAGCGTCCGAGAATTAAGGTTTCGAGATGCACAAAGTATGTGACCTTGACCCTGGGCTTAGAAGGGGCGGCACAGACGTGGATTTGCCATAGCGCAGTAGAGGACCCTTGGAGCAATGTGTGTGAAAAATGAAGCAAATCCAAGAAAGGAAACAGAAAATATAGGCCATTATTTACCCGAGCGACTGAGCGTTAAGGTTTCGAGATGCACAAAGTATGTGACCTTGACCCTGGGCTTAGAAGGGGCGGCACGGACGTGGATTTGCCACAGCACAGTAGAGGACCCTTGGAGCAATGCGTGTGTGAAATATGAAGCAAATCCAAGCAAGGAAACAGAAAATGTAGGCCATTATAATTGTTGAAAACGGACAGACGGACGTACTCCCTGAAGTGACGTTGTGGGGTTTATTGCATGTGGGGTTTTTGGCCATGTCTTTTGGGGTTTTTGGGGTGCTATTTGTGGGGTGCAAACAATGCTAAAGGTGTTATCTCCCCTATACTAACTTTCTCTCGTTTTCTTATGTCTCCTGCATGGGTTTGATCAGTGAAGTACAATATGTACTTGTGGGGAAATTTAGTCAGCCATTGTTTGTGGGGTTTGGATGGACGGACGGTTTTGACCATCACCCTCTGGGGTGTCAATTTTTTATTGCTTTTTTGGACTTTTCAGAAGTGATGGAGTTCATTAAGATATAGTTGCGAATGGGGTGCACCCCACATGCAACAAAAAACCCATATGCATGTCATGTACTCGTGAATCACCCCACAACGTCACTTCAGGGAGAGCGGACGGACGGATGACAGACAGACGGACAGAAAGACGGATGCCTACGACGCCGAGGGTATGCCATAAGCACGGCTTCCTTCGCCTTTGCGCTAAAAAGGGGGTGTTTTTGTTCTTAAAAATATGAAAATTACTTGCAAAAAGTGCAGATCCTGAGGAGACGGCTCGTCATGAGCCGGCTCATCTGGATCTAAACTTTTTGCCAATACGACTCACGCATGTGGTATTGAAAGGGTTGAGCACACAGTGTAGATCCTCAGACTGCAGGGAATGCTATGCTAGTAGATCAGGAGGTAGACTGGCCACAGGTTCCATAACTCCATTTCTCCAGTCACAGTTATGTCTTGACAATTGATTATCATTTTAAATGCGTTGAACTACAAAATCATATACTGACGGGAATGCGCCTGTATGAAGGGCGAAACTGAACATTCAGCACTAAATTCAGAGCTCCAGATAAGCTGTGTGTCTAAAGAGTATTGTACCCACTGATTTCAAATTAAATGCATATTTTATTTTTACAACTGGATTATTGATTTTTTTCATTATCAAAAATAATTTATCTATTCACTTTAATATTTGAGTGCATTATTACTTATTCATTTATGTATACTGTAATACAGTTGCAAATTTACTTGCTTGAGCTGCAAAAAGCAACTAATGTTTGCTTTTTGCAGCTCAACTAAGTAAATTTTCAACATTATTACAGTATTTCCACTACTCAATTTGAAAATCAATGTGTATTTTCACACTGCTGTGTGCTCCCACTGTTGATAATCAATGCGTATTCAGCTAAAATAAGTGCGTAAACTACGCCAATATGTACCTTATCTGGAGGTCTGAAACTTCAATAAATGAAACAACCCGTGTTCTGAACAGGTGTCAGAATCCCTTTAAAACCAGATCACTTGGTCCCAAGTGTGAATTTGATTTAACATTCTAAATTAACCCTTTAAACACCACAGGCCTGTATAGTGGTATTTGCAAAAAGTGTAGATCCAGATGAGCCGGCTCGTGACGAGCCGGCTCATCAGGATCTGCACTTTTTGCAAGTAATTTTCATATTTTTGAGAACAAAAACACCCTCTTTTCATACATGGACTAGTCTGAAAATCAATTTTTGACGATTGGATTGGTCGGAAAATTGACATATCAATGTCCATTCGAGTTACTTGGGGGTGAAAGGGTTAAGGTATGAATCCGTAAGAATGGATTCATCATTAAGATACACGTATCCCTCATCCAGTGAATGTCTCAACAGAGAGCACTAGTAGGCCCGTTTCACTAAACTTTGTACGACTAAAACGTTCATAAGTGCAAATTTAAGATCGGCTGAAAACTTCAATTGATGGATTTACATTTATTGAGCATAGGCTGCATATGCAGCCTATGCTCAATAAATGTAAATCCAACAATTGTTTACAAGAAAACATTGTTAATGTGAAATTTACAGACTATCATAATTTTGCACATTTTGGTCGTACAAAGTTTAGTGAAACGGGCCCCAGGAACTGGAATGGTTACAAATGCCATAACAGCATTTCTCCAGAAAAAGTTATTTTAGTTGCAGCCTGTAACTCTGTGACCCTCCCGTACCGTACGTACCAGAGTTACAGTTCCTCCCATAGCATTCACCTGTGGCGACTCAAATCTGATTTGCATTTTAGATAGTAATTATGACATTTTAAAAATATCTTTCAATTGAAATCTGTGTTAGAATTAGGAAAACGATATACGGTAAACAAATACTTCTAAAATAGTTTTTATCATTGCAGAATATCCAGGGAATAAAATTTTGTCTACTTGGAAACTATGGTCCAACAAATATATTTCATGTGAGTTTTGGCTGGTACTGATTGGGTCTCTAGTAGATTCTAGCTTAAATTTACTTTGTAGGTCTTGTGCATTGGTAAAATTTATGAAATAATGTATTATGCTAGTTTCATAATACCGACATTTACTTCACATAAAAAATAAACAAAATTGCTCGTAATTAACATTTGAAGAGTGGATCAGATCAGATTCGCTACTATGCAGGGGAATGCTATGGGAGGAACTGGAGGCCGTTTCACTAAATTCCACATTAACAACGTTTTCTTGTAAACAATTATTGGAGTTACATTTATTGAGCATAGGCTGCATATGCAGCCTATACTCAATAAATGTAAATCCATCAATTGAAATTTCCAGACGATCCTAAATTTTCACTTGCGAACATTTTCGTCGTACAAAGTGACAGTGAATGGGTTTAACACCAACAGCTAGGGTCATATAGAGACAGGACCACAGTTTGAAGTCTCATCCGACAGACCAGTGGGATGGAAATATTAGGAAAGTACTTTTGATGCCTAAGGCGAGGTTTGAACCCACTACCTCCAGATTGGAAGTGAGGTGTTCTAACCTCTAAAAATCCATCCCACAAAGTTTAGTGAAACGGGCCCCTGTAACTATGGTATGGGAGGGTCACAGAGCTACAGGCTGCAACTAGTTATGTGTGGGCCGCACCTGATCCCTGAATGACGTTTTTCCTCATGGCCAGGGCCTGAGCGAGGGCCCCCACAATGCCCTGGGAACCGGAGGCGGGTGGGGCGTCCGTGTGATCAACCTGACAAACAATAGACATGTTAATCATTGGTTGATTCAGGGAGCTTACGTCTATATAAGTATTCGTACACCGACATCTATACAGCTGTGTGAAGAATGCGTTAAGAATGTCTTGTGGAATGTCGTCTCGTAGTTCGCAGTACCGTAAAATGGCCAGCATGATATTCTTAATGAATCATGTCAAACACTCAAACAAATCGAGGTGGACCAATTAAGCAAACAACCCGAGACAGGTGTGAATTTATTTTGTTTTGTTTGATAATAGGTTTTGAAAATTAGTGTTAACCAAATTGATCTTGGCAGCCAGGCGCTTAGGTGATTTACCCAAGCGTTTATGTGATCGAGATAGCGAAGTGATTTTTAACGTATTTTTATACGAAGGGGACAGAATGAACAGTCGAGATAGAGAACATGTTCGAGATAGGGCATGTTCGAGATAGCCGAGGCAATTACCATTAAACAAATAAGGATATAATTCGGGACTTTAGCAAATCATCGAGATAGGGGATACCATCGAGATACTGACGTTCGAGGTACTGGTGCTTGACTGTAGATTGAAAATGGTGGTATTAGTGAACCGAGTTAATCTAAGTCTAAACAAATTTACAAATATCTTTGTACAAACATTTTTATCGTACAAAAGTTTTAGTGAAATGGGCCTGATTTGACAGTACTTTTGAATCATTTCCATCGGAATTTGTTAGTTTGGCGTCGTGTGACTCCTTGTCATGTCCACTGCAAAACTTAAACTTTTCAACGCTAAATAACTGGAATGGATTTTGATGTTAACTTCCCAACCAAACCCATTGTCACTAAATCGTTTTCTACTGTTCTAAAAATATGAAAATTAAATGCAAAAAGTGCAGATCCTGATGAGACGGCTCGCCACGAGCTGACTCATCTGGATCTACACTGTTTGCAAACACCGCTATAGAGGTCTGTTGTGTTGAAAGGGTTACATGAGACCAATATGCAACAGAAGTATTTTTAGGAAGTTACTTCTGATTTCCAAATACAAAATTTCCAAGCTGTTTATATAACAAAGTGTAGATCATTCTATAAACAGTGCAAATGGACGACACCTTTTGCCTTGACCGTGGGCATGAAAGCCACATGGGTGGGTGATAAGACTGAAAATATGGATGATTCTAAAGAAGTATCGTAAAGATTCTAATAGACGCCCGGGCGTCTATTAGAATCACCACTGGCTCCGAAGTCCTGGGTGGGCGTTTAATAGAGGCAAGTATTATTCAGCGAAGGGAAAATAATAAAAACATACAAGTTTCTACTATCTGAACAAAAACAAAACGAAGGGACGTTACTCTCAAACGTCTGACCCGACTTGATTGTAGTGTCTGTCAGTTTATGGACATTTTGGACCAAGATGTTTCAGCCCACTTTGGTCACTCGGTAAAAATGTTTAAATACTTGTAATGTATACATTGTATATCAATACAGCATCAATCATTAATGCTGATCAGATTTACACATATGGACGTTTCGGACTGTCACCGTTTCGGACCATGGACATTTCGGTCTGTATCGGTGTGATTAATTTCGGCCCACGGCCATTTCCAGAACAAGACATATTTATTTTTGCTCATCTCCTAGGAAATATCAATTTCACCCATATTATACGAGATGGGTTTGAGATGCTTTGAAAATGGCGTCTCCATAACCGTGTAAATTCTGATCGCCCTGTGTCCGTGCAAATAGCTACTGCCGATGAGGAACTGTGACACCGGAAAAAGTTGAATTTCGCTTCCACTTTTGAAAGTGAAAGTAGTAATTATGTTGTTTTTTTCCCGATTTTCAAGGAAATACTGGAAAGAAAAGAAATCTAATTGGACAATTGACTACGATTTTGTTTCAAGTTAGTACTGGGCGTTTATTAGAGGCCCAAATTTTGTGAAAAACAGCCAAAAAATAGGTCCTTTTCAGCGTAAAAAGTGTGGGGTGGGCGTCTATTAGAGCATGGGTGTCTATTAGAGCATGGGCGTCTATTAGAATCTTCAAGGTATATGAAGTTTCAAGTTAATCCGACACACGGTTGCAGAGATAATGGGTACCAACGCAAATCATATGGACAGACAGATAGACGGAAATACGAAAACTATATACCCATCAGCAGGGGGCATAATGATTGACAATGTAGCTCCAGATCAGACTGTATTGCACAGATGTGTGCAGTCTGATCTGGGACTACTCTGGTCACTAATGTTCTAGAGTAGCTGTTGACCACCAGGGACAAATCTGGAACCACGAAGGTCGCCAGTTGTGTACGTACCTTTTTAAGGGAAGTACCACTGCGGATCTGGTCTAGCAGGCCGCTGCGACCGCTCCCCGAGTTTTGTGATGCGTTCGTCTCCACTGGCTTGAGAGTGGATCCTATATGGATCTGGTTCAATAGGTTGCCGCGACTCGAGTCAACAGGGGGGTGGGGCGGTCCTCCACCCACAGGTGGGCCGGACATTGCGGGAGGGGGTGGGGCCATGGGAGCAGCAGGTGGCGGTGGGGGAGGCGGAGGAGCTGGGGCATTGGTATTACAGGGAGGTGGGGGGGCAGCCTGTCTAGTATTGAGGGGCGGGGGTGGAGGGCCAGCCATGTGTTGTCGCGGGGCCGCACCCCCGGGTGGTGGGGGTGGAGGCAGGGCCATACCGACACGACCAGGGCGAGGTGGCGGGGCTACACCCACCCGGGCCGGGGGTGGGGGCGGGCCACCAGTGTGTCGAGTGGGTGGTGGTGGCGGTGCTGAAAAATAGAAATGTCACTCGGTAAAGACATGTCAGTGTCTGTTGGGTACAAACTCGGGTCAATCCTCAATCTTGGTTTTTATGGGAGATAAGTGATATACATACATGTACGTGTAATACATACTGTTTGAAACAGGATTAGAAAACTAGCTTTTACGCTTATAAAGTGAATTCCTCAATCTTAACACTGACACCCCTGGGGCACGTTTCACAAAACTTTGTACTGCAAAATTGTTCTTACGAAGATTCCTATGTTTGTTTGTTTGTTTGTTGGGGTTTAATGGCCTATCAACAGCTAAGGTCATTTAAGGCCGGGTCAATGGGTTTAGTATTAAATCCCATATATTACCTGTACAAGTACATGTACATTTCAAGTACATGTACAAATGGGGGGAAAATCCCAAAATCAGAACTGAATATTTACAATAACAAAACTATATATTCAGCCCTGAAATCAGAATAATCCTGATCTGATGCCAGGTCCTCGCCACACCAGAATCACTTGGCCCCTCCCAAAAGCAGTAGGATCAGTAATAATATTACTACTTTTATAATGGGCAATAACCCAATTAAACTCCCAGGTAACACAAGAGCCAAACATAACAAGAGGGCCATGATGGCCCTAATTCGCTCACCTGACTCCATGAACACCAGAGGAGAATGTGACATTGAGTTCATAAGTGTTTTAAAACAATTGTGCTATTGTTAGATGGCAGTCATCTTGGATTAAGCGATGACTCCCATTTTACCAAATCTGAAAATGCTTCACACAAGGATCTTAACTTACTATGAAGTTTGGCCAGCATCGGCCATGTGGTTCCTGAGAAAAAGACGTTCAAAATCTCGAATAAATGGACCTTTTGGAGGCCATCATGGATGACATAATCATCTGATTCCGACAAATATTGCACCAGAGCAATCGCCTCATCGATACCTTCAATTTGATATATGACACGAGCATATTTGGTCAAAAATAAAATTTGACCCCACGGGCCACGCCCATTTTTGACCCCGTGTTCACCATTTTAACAACTTTGATAGAGCATTCTACGTCGATCATTCCTACCAAGTTTCGTCGAAATCCAGCTGGCGGTTCATGAGAAGAAGATTTTTTAAGAATTTATGCTATTTTTAGATGGCGGCCATCTTGGATTGGCGATGACCTCCATTTTAACAAATCTGAAAAGGCTTCACCCATGGACCATAACTTTTAAGTTTGGCTACCATGGGCCAAGCGGTTCATGTGAAGAAGAATTTTGAAATCTCTAATAAAAGAACGACCTTTTGACCTTTCGGCGGCCATCTTGGATGACATAACCATTCGATTTCGACAAAAAATGCACCAGAGTGATCGCCTCGTTGATACCTTCGATGTGATATATGACATGACCATATTCGGTCAAAAATAAAATTTAACCCCTATTTGACCCCACGCGCCACACCCATTTTTGACCCCGGGGTCACCATTTTAACAACTTTGAAAGAGCATTGTACCAATCATTGTACCGATCATTCCTACCAATTTTTGTCGAAATCCGGTTGGCGGTTCTTGAGAAGAAGATTTTTGAAGAATTTGTGCTATTTTTAAACGGCGGCCATCTTGGATTACGTGATGACGTCATTTCAACAATTTTATAATCCCCCTACCTAAGGACCATGACCATGAAGTTTGGTGACTATAGGCCCAATGGTTACCGATGAGAAGACGTTTGAAAATGTTCACGGACAACGGACGGACGGACGACGGACGGACACATTGCGGTAACAATAGCTCACATGAGCTTCGCTCAGGTGAGCTAAAAAGGTATCGGAGGGCCAAACCAGGCAAATTGTGATTCCTATAAGGAGGAACCCCTACCGTTAATTTATGCCGTCTCGTTCGCCCGACCAACACACACCAAAATTCCTATGAATTTACTACACACCGTAATGTGGTTCACTAATGCTACCATTTTCCATTGTAGTTCATTAAATCTGGTTAAATCCACCACACAATTGTCAAAATCAGCTGCTAATGCAAACGTTGCAGTAAATCTTAGTCTGTACTTACAAACTTCTTAGTCATACGCTGTTTAGTGAAACTGGCCCCTGTAGTGTCGGACACTGGAAGTGTCATACAAAAACATATGTAGTCATGTTTTAGTCACATTTGTATTTTTGTAAATAAATCATGTTACCGGTATTTACAAAAAATACAAAAGTGACTAAAACATGACTATAGTCTGTTTCACGAAAGCTGCCCAAATTTTACGGCCATATAAACAATTCAAAAACAATATTTTTTTCGATAGTATTAAATTAAAGGAAAATTTAAGAATGAGCCTTCTTTTTATTTCGTGAAATTCGGTCAAATATTGGTTTTATTACGAAAAATTGATTTCTCTATGGGAATTTAACATGGGGGAAAAAGAGGTAAAGGAGTGTGGGATTAGTAAAAAAACGAAAAAATTTGGAAATTGACTCCGAAACCTAGCTAGATAGCTTGGATATGATCTAACTAAGAAAACAAAAGTTAAATTTTAAAAATCGGTCCTGTATTTCTAAAATTCAAAAAAATTTCCCCATGTTAAATCCCCATAGACATCTTCACTCCGTGAAGATGTCTATGGGGATGTAACATGGGGAAATTTTGTTTTCGCAATAAAATCAATATTTGACCAAATTTCTCGAAATAAAAAGAAGGCTCATTCTTAATTTTTCCTTTAATTTAATATTATCAAAAGAAATCTTGTTTTTGAATTGTTTATATAGTCGTAAAATTCGGGCAGCTTTCGTGAAACAGACAGTAGATATCTACACTTGTTTCTTTTTTACAACGATAGCTGTATATTTAACAACTATGATTAAAATAGCCCTCATGTTCCAATCACATAGAACAAGGTGATCGCTGGGGAGTGTCTCATCCACTACACAAGGCAATCGACACCAAGGTCACCAAGGTCACAGAAATGACACTGGGTGGATGGCCATCAATGTGAGGAAGCTATTGGTGAAGTTTGGTAATGATCCGACTAACGGATCAGTAGCCTATTTGATCAACATTGCAAAATATACTTTACTAGCAAAGTATACTTTGAGGGAGAAATCATTTATTTTTCCTGAAATACATTATTTCATATAGAACTAACAAATGCATATATTTCATGATAAAAAGTATGCAGAATTATTATACTGAATTTATTACATTATCACATCCATTAAATGGCTGTGATAATGTAATAAATTCAGTATAATAAAAATTAATAAAGTATACTTTGCAATGTTGATGAAATAGGCTACAGGAGATATCAACATTTGGACGAACCTACAAAGTTATTGACACGAAAGTCAAGGACACCAAGGCGAGTGTCAAGGTGACCCAAATGACACTGGATGGATAGCTATCAATGTTAGAAAGCTATTTATGAAGTTTGGTATTGATATGACCAACAAACGGATCAAGAGATATTCAACATTTGGATTTACAGTCAGACTTGCATTAAGCGACCACCCAAGGGAGACACCAAACATGGTCGCTTAGAACAAAAATAAAAATGGAAATGGTTTAATATTTGGAATCGGGAAATAGCGAATATTAAACATTAACATAGAAGTAAATACATTAGAATACTACCGGTAATGTTTACTGTGCACTTTTCTGAATTATTCAGGCTTTATTTGATCAAAATAGAAAAATAAATGTTATTACGAAATAAAATCGCACAGCTGAAATCGCAAATAGGCAGTAGTGACTGTGATCACTTTGGACCAGACGTGTTTCGCCCCGGTAATTTTTACCAGTCGTTGACAACCGAACCAGCTGATAGGATAATGATTTATTAACGCAGTGTTCGGTATATACCAGTATCGCTACGCGTTAATAAAATTCGAATTGGGTGAAATAAAAATACTTGCGTATTCTGTACACAACAAAAACAATTATTTGTTTTAAATGAGTGAAATAAGCTGAAGTTTTCTCATGTGCTAAGCGACCAGTCCTGTTGTTCCCATGTGCTAAGCGCCGATGAGTTAATTCCCTTTAGTAATCACTAAGGAAACAAGCGAATCAGAGCGAGGTTTCAGGTGAATTATCATAAACAATGCACCATTCACACTTTGACAGTGACAGGGGATTTGTTTCCTTTCTTTGTCACACACATGGGACTAAGTTCACCTGGAGAAAGTGACATCCTGTCAATTAATGGTCGCGTTAAGGGAAAGTCGTTTAATACACTGTCATTATATAGGCTAAATGGTCGGGGGAATTGAACGTGGTCGCATACGACAAAAGTCGCTTAATGCATGTGGTTGCTTGTGCAAGTTTGACTGTATGTCCAAAATTGTTGATGCCAAGGTCAAGGTCAGCCAAATTACATTAGTAGATATCCATCAATGTGAGGAAGCTATTGCTGGAGATTGAAGATGATCCGACTGAAGAGATACAAACATTTGGATGTACATCCAAACTTGTTGACAGGAAGGTCAAGGCCAGAAAGGTGAAGGTCACTGTCAGCGAATGACACTCGTGGGATAGCCATCAATGTGACGAAGTTGTTTATGAAGTTTTGTAATCATCCAACTAATAGATCAGGAGATATTCAACATTTGAACGTAAATACAAAATTGTTGATACCAAGGTAAGCCGAATGACACTGGCTGGATAGCTATCAATGTGACGAAGCTATTGATGCAGTTTGGCAAAGATCCAATTAACATATGAGGAGGTATTCCAAAATTATTGACACAAAGTCACTAAGGTGAAGGTCAAAGTCACCCAAATGACACTGGATGGATAGCCATCAATGTGATGAAACTATTAATGAAGTTTGGTAATGATCCAATTAACGGATCAGGAGGTGTTCGACATATGGATGTATGTCCAAAATTATTAATAAAAAGGTTAAGGTCACCAAGGTCAAGGTCACCCAAATGACACTGGATGGATAGCCATTAATGTGAGGAAGCTATTGATGAAGTTGGTATGATCCGACTAACGGATCAAGAGATATGCAAAATTTGGCTATGTCCAAAATTTACATTGCAAGATCAACGTCACCAAGGTGACACAAACATCAAGATGACAGTCAAGGTCACTGGAATGACACTGAATGGATAGCTATCAATGTGAGGAAGCTATTTCTTTATAAAATTTGGTAATGATATGACTATCGGATCAGGAGATATTCAACATTTGGACGTACGTCCAAAATTGTTGACACCAAAGTGAAGGTCAGCCGAAATACACTGGAAGATATCCATAAATGTGAAAAAGCTATTGATGAAGTTTGGAGGTACGTCCAAAATTAATGACATGAAGGTTGAGGTCACGGTCATCTGAATGAGACACTGGGTGGATAGCCATCAAAGTGAGGAAACTATTGATGAAGTTTAGCAAAGGAACTGACTAACGCATCAGGAGCTATTCTACATTTGGACATATGTACACAATTATTGACACAAAGGTTAAGGTCACCAAGGTGAAGGTGAAGGTGACCCAAATGACAGTGGGTTGATAGCCATCAATGTGCAAAAGCTATTGATGAAATTTGGTAATGATCCAACTAACGGATAAAGAGATATGCAAAATTTGGCTATGCCCAAAATTTAAGTCCCACAAAGGTTAAGTTCATTTAGGTGAAGGTCAAGGTCACGTGAATGAGAGTGGGTGGATAGCCATCAATGTGAGAAAGCTATTGATGAAATTTGTTAATGATCCGACTAAAGGATCAAGAGATATGGGAAATTTGGCTACGTCCAAAATTTATCTCCCACAAAGGTGGTCACCAAGGTGCGGTCAAGGTCACCCAAATGACACTGGACGGATAGCTGTCAATGTGTCAAACATATTGATGAAAAATTTACATCCCAAATTGTTGACAACACCAAAACCGATAACGCCTTCGATGACACCGCCGCCGGAATTGTGACCGCTATGTCTCAAGTTTCACTATCGTAGAAACAGTGAGTGATCCCAGATATTGCAATACTCACTGTATGCGGGTGCATGTGTGGTTGTCTGTGCGTGCGGCAGGGAGGGGGCGGGCACAGGAAGTTTAATGTTCGCCAAGTCCTTCTTCACAGCCTCCAGTCCGCCGTGCTGGTCGACAAAGTCGTAGATGAAGTCCATCGTTTCCTCGTCCACCTGCGACTGGTCGTCAATGCCGATCGTCTCGAACAATGACTTCATCTCAGGGTCCAGTTTCTCCATCTGAATTGGTCGTGGGCGAGTTGTTAACTCCTCTAAATAGTTCTATTAATGCTTTCAACCCTAAATAACTGTAATGGATTTTGATATGTTAATTTTTAGACGAATCCAATTGTCACAAAATGATTATTAATGTCTGTTTCACGAAACTTGCCCAAATTTTAAAGCTATATAAACAAGAATTCCGTGGAATAAAACGTCTCGCCTTGTTCCGCCTTGACCTTGACCCTGGGGCCCGAGAAATTTAATAGTCCTATATTCATCTACATATCATAGTAAAGGGATGTATAAAGTTTGATGACTGTAGCTGATAAGGTGTTGAAGTAATGACCATAACACAAAAACTTAACATTGAATGATGACGCCGCCACCGATGCCGACGACGCCGCCACTGACGACTCCGGAAAAGCAAAACCTATGTCTCGCTTTCCGTTTTCGCGGGCGAGACAAAAATGCAAACTTTCTCGATTACAGGTATATTAAATTATAGCAAAATTTAAGAACGACGCTTTTTTTTTATTTTGTGAAATTTGATAAAATATTGATGTAATTATGAAAAATTGATTTGTCTATGGGAATTTAACACGGGGAAAAGGAGGTGGAGGAGCGGTGGGAGGGGTAAAAAACGAAATAAATATTTTGGAAATTGACTCCGAAACCTGGCTAGATAGCTTGGAAATGATCTAACTAAGAAAACAAAAGTTAAATTTTGAAAATGTCTATGTGAAAATGTCTATGGGGAAATTGTTTTTTCACAATAAAATCAATATTGGACCAAATTTTCTCGAAATGAAAAGAATGCTCATTCGTAAATTTCGCTAAATTTAATATCATCAAAAATAGATTGTTTTGTCAATGTTTATATAGCCGTAAAATTTGGGCAGCTGTCCTGAAACAGACAGTGGACTAGTCCCTTCATAAGAAGGGGGTGTTACTTGAAAAAAGTGCAGATCCTGATGAGACGGCTCGTCATGAGCCGGCTCATCTAGATCAACACACATACTGCAATACAGGTATTTAGGGTTTAAAGGGTCAAGTACCTCTAAATAGCTAAAAGGTTATTAAAAAGACACATCGACAATGTATCAGGGTCACTCCATCTTCAAATATTTATTTTGCTGAAATTAGGGGTTGTGGATTTGTTATCTTTAACCCTTAGACCGCTACACACAACAATTGTCGTCTGCTGTTGCTTTTATATCTTGCCTTATTTCTCAATAAAAAACATGGTTTCACAGCACTCAGAATCATTTCTAATGGAAATGATTCTGAAGTGCTGTCAAAGCATGTATGAAATTATTCTAAAGTGCTGTCAAAGCATGTTTTGATGATAAAATTGGAAAATAGAAAATAAACAGCAGACGACACAAAAAATAAGATAGCGGTGTAAGGGTTAAATTTATTTATTTCATGGTGTATAATGGCCTGCCAACAGCTAATGTAATTTTAGGTCGGGTTAACAGGGTGGAATCCCATATTTCACATGTATTTATGGCGGGAAAATCCCAAAATCAGAACTGAATATTTACAGAAAAATTATATATTCAGTCCTGAAATGCGAATAACCTGATCTGGGGCCAAGAAATAGAAGACAATGTTAGTAGAGGGTCATTTCTGCATCAGAATTAGTGGACATAACTAATGCTATATTAGCCCTTAAAATGGAATTATCTTTTGTTGCCCGCTGTTTATTTTCTGTTTCCATTTTTATCAGCAAACACATGAACATGCTTTGACAGCACTATTGGAAATGATTCTAAATTGGTGTCAGAACATGTTTTTATTGATCAAAAGACAAAATATAAATATCATACATGCATCCTCCAACTCCAAAAAACAACAACATTTGAAGTAAATGATTGAGTGTGGATTGTCTATTCCAACAGCAAGAAGATACAGTAGCTGATATCATCAAAATTGTAAAGTATACTTATCTAGCAAAGTATACTTACCGGGAGTAATCATTTATTTTTCCTAAAATGCATTATTTCATATAGAACAACCACTGCATATACTTGATGATTAAAAGTAAGCATAATTATTATACTGATTTTAATACATTATCACAGCCAAAATGGCTGTGATAATGTAATAAATTCAGTATAATAACAAGAAACGAGGCAAAGCCACGAAGACCAGGTTTTTTCCAAGCATAGACACCGTGGCCTGCATGTCGCGCCTTGGGGCGAGGCATGGACACTAAAAAAATAGATATAGTAGATGGAAAAACTTTAACGAAAAAACTTTAACCGGACACACCGACGTACGGACGGACGGACGTATGCCAAAATGCCGACGATATCGCGCTTTCCGCAAGCGGGTGCGACAATGATGATAAACACCCATGTGAAGTATCAAGGTAATGGGTGAAGCAGTTGCAGAGATATAGTACACAAAAAAAACTTTAACAAAAAGATTCAAAGTAATTTGACCTTGACATTGGGCACAGGGGCCGCACGGTTGGGGGTTAGAATGAAAATATGGATGATGATAAACACCCATGTGAAGTTTCAAGGTAATGGGCGAAGCATTTGCAGAGATATAGTATAACGAAAAAGTTTTAAGCAAAAAATTTAACCGGACGTACGTTAAAAAGTCAATATAACGTTGAAAATGGCTAAGTCAATTACGTAGAAATAATAGGTGAAGGTAAAAAAATGGTCACATGTTGGATAGTTGTATGTGGTAGGCACCCCTTGTTATGAAGCTGTGAAAGTTTGGTGGTCCTAGGTGGTACAGTACCAAAGAAATGGACTTAAACACGAAAACTTAACATTGTAAACGCGAAAACTTAACATTGAAAATGGCTAAGTCGACTGCGCGGAAAAAATGAGCCAAGTTAAAAAAAAAGTAACATGTTGGATAGTGATATGTGGTGGGCACCCCTTGATTATGAAGCTGTGAAAGTTTGGTGGTCCTAGGTGGTACAGTAACAAAGAAATGGACTCAAAACACGAAAACTTAACATTGATTGTGGACGCCGCCCGCCCGCCCACCGCCCGGCTTTCGCCAATCCAATAGCCTGGATTTTATTTAAAAAAACCTGGCTAAAAATTAATAAATTTATCCTTAAATTGAAAATTTCTCCCTCAAAATATACTTTGCAATGTTGGTGAAATAGGCTACAGGTGACTGCTGTAAATGGAGACCTTTAACCAATGGTTACAAATTTATATCCTTATAAATTGAATGACTGCTTCATTATTCTAAAGAAAAGTGAAAGTGAATGGTTTAACGTCCCACCAACAGCTAGGGCCATATAGAGACAGGACCACAGTTTAAAATCTCATCCAACAGACCAGTGGGATGGAAATACTACTAATGTATTTTTGATGCCCAAGGCGAGGTTTGAACCCACAGGTGTTCTAACCCCTAGGCCACAATGCATCCCTCATTATTCTAAAGAAATGTTGGTAATGCTTATATCAAGCCCCTTGTCCCCTTATCCCCATTCTTCACGCACCCCCTTGTTTCACTGACTGCTTCACTATTCTCAAGAAATGACTGTCTATTTTCATAGTAACGCTTACGTTGTGCCCCTTGTTTAGCTACTACTGCAGCAATACAGACCAGAGTGGTGTAATTTGCCATTATATTTGTGCATACCATAGGATGTAATGATAATGTAAGAAATGTTGTTCATTTCCATGGTAACACTTACGTCGAGCCCCTTGTTGGGGTCCCAGCCGACGTGTGAGATGTGGCGGAAGTCGGTGGGCGTACTGATGTCGTCCTTCGTCAACTTCTTCTTCTTGCCCTTGTCCTTATCCTTGCTGGAGGTGGCAGCGGGGGCGGGGGCGGGGGCGGGGCGGTTCGTGCTCACAGCATGGCTCGCCAGTGGTGGGCCAGATGCTGATAGATAAACAGAGTTATTGTCAATACATTTACATCATGTGGGGCCCCAATGCTGGGTAATATATACAGTCAAACCTGTGAATAAAGGCCAGCCATGGGAAGCAAAACAAAATATGGCCTTTATTTGCAGGGTCATTTATATAGTAATTGTGCCATTGGGACAAAACAAATTGTGGCCTTTACAGCCAGGTGATTGCTATTCGGAGGTGGTCTTTATCACAGGTTTGACTGTATATCAAATATACCCATAGTGTGTAGAAAGTATCAAATTTATCCCAAGAGTGTGTATATTTTTCCGCGTTTGCAAACTCATCTTGCCGAGTTTGTAAACGCAGAAAAATATACACACGAGAGGACAAAGATTATATTTTTCTAAATAAAATGTGCATAATTTGTTTATACCATATTTAAAACCATTTTTATACGGGATTATGTTCTTCAAACTTGGCTAATGCTCACATCGTCAAGGACCGATTGTCACCAGCAGACACGCACAGCAACGCTGACGTAAATGCATACAACATTATGACATCATAACAGCGGAAAACATCTTGTTTTGCCATTCTAATTGGATATAACAATGTCATAAACCTTGAAAATGTTATTTATTCTCATTTACATACGATATGCCACTTTTGGTTTACTAAAAAATGTGTTCTTGACTAAATGTAAACAGTTTTGGTCTACTTTTGAGATTCTTATATGGGAAAGTCACAAAGTGGATTACCATATGAAATAAACAGTTGCTTTATTCCATAGCTTTATTCCACATGTTAAAGGTACATGCCCATTCAGTAGGTTATACTATAGGAAGACAGATAGTTTTGTATATTCTGTAGATGACATTTTCTGGCAAAATAAACATTCATTCACCAATAATTCCAGCACAAAAATATTTACACAATTCCCTAACATTTGATTGGCCCATAGCAAGTCTCTGTCCAAAATTTATATTCCAGTAAACTCCCACGCCAAACTACTTTCCGTAACCGTGAGGCACAGTTAAAATAATTCTTAAGAAAACGGAAAATAAAAACATTTTCTTCATGAATTTATTTCAAATGCTGGAATTATAAGGAATGAATGGCCTTTTTGTTGAATTTATCGGGGATATAAACTTTGAAAAGTCGCGGGAATACTGGACGAGGCCTTCTATATCCCCGTTAAATTCCACAAAAAGGCCATTCATTCACCATTACCCCACGTATTGATTGGCATTATTATACATGTTATATGAGACGTAAATTTCCACACTGATATCAGGGGCGATAACCGCATTTCCATAAAATATTAACGGACATTACTCTCTGTATTTATTTTTTGGTGCGCAATGATCAAACTTTACAATCTGTCGAAAATATTATTTTTTCAGGAGACATGTTTAATTGTAGTATAAATAATTAAAAAATATCATGCCTCATTTGTATATGAAAATAGCCTGCTACCACCGCGCGTCGCTATCAGTAAAATAAATATGACTAAATGATTATATCTGTATCGCGGGCACTCCTAATTTTTAGAACTGGTGGAATAGTGACACAATTATACACTTATTTAATTCCTATAAAGAACAGTTGGGGCCTACTGAGTGAGCATGTACCTTTAAACATATGTGGTATAAACATAGTTTTTATATATACCTACCCATGAAATACATAGTTATACGATGTAAATAAAAGTCCTGTTCTCATCAATGAAATAAACAACTTCCGGTGAAAATACGACTACTTCCGCTATCTATATTCATAACGCGCATCTGCAGTGCCGGCTGCAAATACACATTCATTACCGTATACAGTCTAACAAGACAACGAAGCTCGCCTGTTGGCAGCCTTCACTCAAACTTGGCACAGTTGCATAAAAAAACATGAATATTATATAACTTGACCTTGGGTTAAGGGGCGTGCGGTGGACCTTGACATTGGGGTCAGTGGTGCAAGGTGGGTCGTGGGTTTGCTATAGCATAATATAGCATAATAAGATGAATGCATGTATGAAATATCAATGCGCTCCCTGAAAACAGAAGTAAAACAAAATTTAACCCAACGTTAAGTTTATGAACGCACTAAGTTGGTGATTTTCTACAGCATGATAGCTATTCACATGAGGAATGCATGTATGAATGTGCTAAGTTTGTGACCTTGACCTTGGGGAAAAGGGTGGGGGACGGGGGTGGGTCATGGATTTGCTGTAGCATAATAGAGGATCATCAGATGAATACATGTATGAAATATCAAAGCGTTCCCTGTAACGAAACAGAAGTTACACAACATTTACCCCAACATTAAGTTTGTGAACATGCTAAGTTTGTGACCTTGACCTTTGGGTAAGGGTTGGGTGGTGGGTTGTGGATTTGCTACAGCATGGTAGAGGAATGCATGTATGAAATATCAAGGCGTTCCATGAAAGGAAACGGATGTTATAAGACATTTACCCCAACGTTAAGTTTATGAATGTGCTAAGTTTGTGACCTTGACCTTGGGGTAAGAGGTGGGCGGTGGGTCATGGATTTGCGATAGCATGATCGGTTATCATCAGATGAATGCATGTATGAAATATCAAGGCGTTCCAAGAAAGGAAACAGATGTCATAAGACATTTACCCCAACGTTAAGTTTATGAATGTGCTAAGTTTGTGACCTTGACCTTGGGGTAAGGGTTGGGTCATGGATTTGCTATAGCACAATAGAGTATCATCAGATGAATGTATGTATGAAATATCAAGGCGTTCCATGAAAGGAAACAGATGTTATAAGACATTTACCCCAACGTTAAGGTTATGAATGTGCTAAGTTTGTGACCTTGACCTTGACCTTGTGGAAAGGGGTGGGAGGTGGGTCATGGATTTGCTACAGTACGATAGAGTATCATCAGATGAATGCATGCGTGAAATATGAAGGTATTCCCTATAAATAAACAGAAGTTACACAACATTTACCCCAACGTTAAGTTTATGAACATGCTAAGTTTGTGACCTTGACCTTGGGATAAGGGTTGGGTGGTGGATCGTGGATTTGCTACAGCATGATAGAGGATCATCAGATGAATGCATGTATGAAATATGAAGGCATTCCCTGTAAATAAACAGAAGTTACACAACATTTACCCCCACGTTAAGTTTATAAGTTTATCTTGCTAAGTACACTTTGAGGAAGACATTTATTAATTTTTATTAAACTGAATTTATTACATTATCACAGCCATTTTGGCTGTGATAATGTAATAAATTCAGTTTAATAAAAAAGTGTACTTAGCAAGATAAGTATACTTTGCAATTTTGGTGAAATAGGCTACAGGACCTGACCAGTGTAGATTCTGATCAGCCAGAATGCTCAATCCACAAATGTTTTCTGGATCTCTGTTCTGTTGACAGAGTAGTGTAGGATGTGGCCAACATCCCAGCAACAGCCACGGTCATAGAGAGATGGAACGTCAGTTTAAAATCTCATCAGAAAGACCAGCAGAATGGAAATACTAAAAGTACCAATACTAAAACAGTGAGTGTGCATATCCTCAACAGGTAAAAGTCACTGGTGCTGCACTCCGCACCAGTGTAAAATGTTCCACATCAAAATAGTTTAGTTTAAATAGATTTTATTGTTTCACCTATATGCAGAAGATACAAATAAACACATTTTTGTCTCGTAACCGGAGCAAGAATTTTGCGCTAGTTACTAGACAAAATATGTGTTCATGCGTTTGTTCGTTGTTGGGGTTTAACAGCCTATCATCAGATAAGGTCATTTAAGGCCGGGTGAATGGGTTTAGTACTACCTGTACAATTACATGTCCGTACATGTACAAATGAGGGGAAAATCCCAAAATCAGAACTGACTATTTACAATAAAAAAAACTATATATACAGCCTTGAAATCAGAATAATCCTGATCTGATGCCAGGTCCTCGCCACACCAGAATCACTTGGCCCCCTCCCAAAAGCAATAGGATCAGTAATAATCTTAATACTTTTATAATGGGCAATAACCCAATTCAACTCCCAAGTAACAAAAGAGCCAAAGATAAAATTAACAAGAAATGCGTCTGTCAAACGCGGATGCCACCTGCAGCATATTTGAGAAACTGTGACAAAGTGGTTAACCGAAAAGTGTGACGGACGGACGGACGTCTGGACGCATGGACGGACACTCTAACGTTTGGCAGTTATGGGCTTTTTGTTCTTTAAAAGATCAAAGATATTAGGAGCTTACGGAAAAGAACAAAGGAATCCTTTGTTACTAACCCTTACCCTACGCTCCTAAACCCTGTTTGCTGGCTCGGACGGACAGACGGTCCAAACACTATATGCCACCCGTTTCTTCAAAACCCGGTGGCATAAAAACGTACATGTTAATGCAATAGCTCTATGTAGAGCTGAGTGGCATTTCATCAGGAAAACGTTGCATTTTTGGACGCGACACATTTTATGCTAGCGTGGAACGCAGTACCTGTGAGATTGGTCAGTAGCAGTTGCCAATGGGGAACAATTTCTGCTGGATGGGATAGTGCAGGGATTCCGCTGGCGATCGCCACTTTCGCAATTGGCGATACAAAATTACAATTTTCGAGAAAAAAAAAATAATTGATTTTTTTTATCAATTTTTTTTAATTTTTTTTTTGAAGTGGCGATTTTTTATTTTCCCCAGCGGAATTCCTGATAGTGTCTACATGCGATCGGGAAATGTGTCTGATCAATTGTATTCGAGACCTACCTGGTTTCACAGTTGGAGGGGCCACATTTGCACGTGGTGGGGGAGAGGCAGGCCCGCCCGTCTGCTGCTTCTTCTGTTTCTTCTCTGTACAAATGAAAACAAATATAAACAAAATGTACACATAACAAAATATGGTCTGTCTATGCACTTAGGGCTCCTATTTGAGAAACAGTTACACAACGGACGTACTTACGATAGTAGCGAGGGTAATTATATTAATGTTGAAGGATCTATCGTTACTACGTAATGCATGTGTGCAATATGAAGATATTAGCTGAAGGCAAACAGAAATTATAGGCGATTTAAGAAACTCTTACAAAAAAATTCAAAAAACAAGAAATGCGTCTGTCGAACGCGGATGCCACCTGCAGCATATTTGAGAAACTGTGACAAATTGGTTAACCGAAAAGTGTGACGGACGGACAGACGGACGGTCCAAACACTATATGCCACCCGTTTCTTCGAAACCCGGTGGCATAATAAACGGACAGACGGACAGACAGACAGGACGAAACATATAGGGGCCCTAAATATAGCAGGTGGCCTTCAGGTAACAATATGTTACGAGACAAGCCATGTGAATTTGTACTTAAGATGTGCTATTCTTCATGAAAGATATTTACAGAAACTGTAAATGACGTCAAAATGTTCATAGCAAATAAACAATAGATAGTAGACCTTCAATGGAAATGATTCTGAAGACTGAAAACCATGTTTTTATTGAGAATGAATACAAATCAATGGCAGACAACAATTTGTTTCCTGCATTATCGGCGTTAATTTGCAAAGTGGCATATAAGTTTTGTGAATATCTTGTGGAAATATTTCGAAAGTGTTGTCAAAACATGGTCTTGATCAGAAAAATGAAGAAAAAAATAAATAAACAGCAGATGGGAAAAATTTAATTTAGCATTGTAAGGGATAAGTTTTCCCTATGAAATATTTCAAAGTATTAGATGTACAAACCCAAACGCTTCCTCTGTCGCTCGAGCAGTTTGCCCTCTATGATCTTCTTAAAAATCGCAGCCTCATCTTCACTTGCGAAGTTCAAGGCCGCCTGGCAGTTCTGCACAAAATCAATAATGACAATATTTAGTCCTATCAACAGAACAGTGTCATCAGTGTTCCAATGTTTCAAAACAGCGTAGATCCAGATGAGATGGCGTGTTATGAATCAGAATCTGCAGTTTGCGTATATTTTCAGATGTCTCTTTTTTAAAAATCTGAAGATTTTTACATGGAAGACCCATTGCAGTTTCAAAGGTGAAAGGGTTAAAGGTATATGCCCACTCAATAGGCACAAAATATTCTTTATAGGAATTAAATAAGTGTATAATTGTATCACTGTTCCACAGAATGCCCGCTATACAGATATAATCATTTAATAATATTTATTTTACTGATAGTGACACTCGTTCGTATCAGGCTATTTTCATATGCAAATGAGCATAAACTATTCAAATTTGTTCATGTAAGAACACTTTCACTGCATTGAAAGATCGTTACTACTGTCTCACACCCTCATGGGTGATGTTGAGTAGGTACAATATTAATTTTCAGACAATTCTGAATGACGGTACAATTGATGTATTAATGCACTTCACCCAGTGTAACTGAGAGATGGACAAATTAGAAATGAAACAAATACTTTTGTACATGTACTTAAGCCACAATCGGACAAATTTGTTTGTGTGAGGAGGGGGCAAAAAAACACATGGGGATAACCATGTGAATGCATGTGTTTAATAACCCAACATTCAATGAAGTGAAATTATAGGAAATGTACGTTAATGCAAGTCTGTGACCGTGACTTTGGGACTACTGGGGGTTGGGGGGTCACAGCATGATAGTGGACCTGCACCACAAGAGGAATGCATGAAATATAAAGTTCTATGAAAGGAATGGAAGTTATAACAAATTTACCCCAACATTAAGCTTGTGGACACCCTGGCTATGCCAGTAGCTCTCTTCCTGCACAACAAAAAATAAAATAAGTACTGAATTTTAAATCAAGGGGAATTTATTTTTTATTTTTGGCTAATACACTTTCGGCATAAAGTTTATCCGAGGGTTTGACATCCTGAAAAACGTACGTCAGCTTCAAATGTATGGAAATACTCGCGGGGCGTCTTGTACACAAACTGTGCGTATAACTCCTGTTCCCATAGCAACTGCTTCTTCTGAAAATAAAGAAATCAATAAAACTTTAATGAAAATCTTACGGACGGACGGAATGACAAAAACTGTATACCATCGACATACTTCATATGTCGGTGATATAATAAGCACAGGTTCAGACTTAATTACATGTCAGGCTCCAGTGTTCGGTTTACAAATTTTTATTTTAACTTTTTTTGGTTTATATTTCTCATTATAGGACTCAAGAGCAAAGGCATCATATATGATCTGGTGTCAGGTCCTCACCAGTCATTTAGTCCCACTCCCCCCACCCCACTCATTAAAAGCAATTGGAGTAGTACCAATCTTAGTACTTTTATAATGGGTCTAACCGGATTCAACTCTCACGTACAAGAAAGCCAAACATGTACCTGATGGCCAAACCAGGGATATCCGGATTCCAGTAAGGATGAACCCCATTGACAATGGGGTTCATCCTTACTGGAATCCGGATATCATGATTGTTAAATTACCCTTTGCATGCTCCCAACCAGCCACCTGCATTGCGGGTTCAAATCCTGGCGGGTCAAATATTTCTCAGGTCTCGGGTAGATGGTAAAGCAATGAAATGCCAATACTCGCGAGTCCAAGAAAGAGATATAATCCGAAAAAAATAAACTATAAATTTTCAGCATGAGACACAAGTACAGTACAACCTCTCCACAACAAGCACCCATGGGTAGACACAAAATTGGCTGCTGTAGAGAAGTGACTTGTGACTGGAGGTTACATATAGTCGATTGTCCATAAAATAATGGCCGTTACAGAGAATTCCATGAGGTTCGACTGCATGAGCTCAGAAAGTTTACAATTACATAGTATTCTTACATGTACCTTCATATCATATAGTCTAATAAAGAAGCATCGCTTGGGATTGTCCTTGGTGAAGCAAACAACTCCACAATGCTTGCGTGTCCATTTTTGTGGCGATGGAGTCTCGGCCAAGAACAGTTGGACCACACCTGTGGCCAATGTCTGAAAATGAAATGCACGGACATACTTTTAATATGTGACAAACCAATGTGATTTTGTACATGTTCCTCAGAAGATGTGCGATATTGCATTAAAAATATTTACAAACCTTACTACGATATTTTTCGTAAATGATGTTGAAAGTTGACACAGCTAGAAGAATTCTGGTAGTCGGACATCGTCGATTTCACACACCAGCAGGTTATAATTAACTCCGACACAGAAGAGCGCTTGGGGTAATCCGGCTCGTTTTCATATATTAATCATTATTCAACGCTTCAAACCATTTATTTCAGACTGCATGGAAACATTTGATGCCATTTTTACAAAGTTTGATAACCACTTGATAAAATTTGATGCCTACCTAATGTTCAAATAATTTTGTTTTAAATATTTTTAGTCATTAATTCATTAATTTGATGTCTGATATAGAAATTTAAGTCAAATCTTCAAATGGCGGATATTGCCTGTGACATCACGCTGATTTACAGAATACAGGAAATATAAAAGACAGATGAAATAGTAAAAGAAATCCAAAGAGCTGAGATTATCTAAGCTACCCTGGACCTAGTCATGACTTCAGGACTTGTGGGTTATTTGAATACGCATGCAAATAGTAGTTGTGAAATATTTTAAGCTTTTACTGTTTATTAACAAAATTCATGAATATCTGAGTAAAAACGTCTTTTTATCAACAATATAATTCTGGAAGTCGGACTTCGTCCATTTCGCGCACCTGTAGGCTATAATTATCTCCCATGTCGAGGAGCGCAGGGGGAAATCTGACCCGTTTCCAATATAATTTAATCATTTTTAAATGCTTCAAACAACTAAATTCCAATCGCTAAATCAAATTTAAATACAGATTTATACGGGCGATGAAGTAGCCCGCTTTATGTTACGCGTATATGAAAACTTACCATTCAGTGAAACTAGGTTGAACATATGATTGAAAGTGTAAAACATAGTTGAAATCACATGACATGTCACTAGAAAAGAGCATACATAAGAGCATACATAATGTATTCAGAAAGTGCGCTTATTTAAGAAGAGTTTTTTAAGAAGAAAGTTATAGGAAAGAGAAAAAAGATAAAGAGGTCTGCCTTCTGTTCTCGTAATTCGTAATACATGTGATTTATAACGTTTATGTCAATAATATAATATAGTTGACAGATATTGTTAATAAGCATGTAATTAACTTTGCTACGCTTGGTACCTTGTACATAGTGATCGTCTTTTTATTTTATTAATAATTTGTGGTTGTTAAAAGTTGAAATTACCCCATTTTATTATATGTAGATCTAGCTAGTCTTTCATTTTGGCTATTTCTTTTTCAATATTGATTCGTCTTTTCAAATATTGCATGAACAAATTAAAAGACTATTCTTGTTTTTCATATTTACATTTAATCAAGAAATATTTTGCAAGTATGATAATGAAATTAAATTGTTTAGCAATAAGATCTGTTTGGTTTACACCAAATTAAATCGTATTAAAATTCACTTCGTAAACCACACCTTTTTCATTTGTACGGTCGGGCATTCCCAGAGTGAGTGAGTGAGTGAATAGGGTTTAACGTCCGCTTTTCTGACATAGAGGTACAAGCCTCAGGGAGTCTACACGCAGACGGGTCAACAGGGTCGTGTCCCGTATCCACCTGTCCGAGGGGGGTAAATCCCAACTTCAGAACTCAATATTTACAATCAAAATATATATTCAGTCCTGAAATTAGAACAACCTGATCTGGTGCCAGGCCCTCGCCACACCAGCATCATTTATCCCATCCCCTAAAAGTAATAGGATTAGCGCTAATCTTACTTTTATATATGGGGCATAGCCTGACTCAACTCTCACGTACAAGAAAGCCAAAAATGTACATGAGGGCCAAATCCGGTATAGTGAGTTCCGGAAAGTATGAACCCAATCGTTAAGCCAGTTTAGTCGCCTTTTACGACAAGCAATGGCTACTGCAGCACTATTCTCAGGATCAGTTGATCCCGCCCCGGTGCCTGCACGGGGCCGGGCATTCCCAGAATAAATGTTTTATATTTTCCACATTCATGCTGCAAAAATCACATAAACTACCTGGTACCATGCCACAATTAAGTAATAATTTATTTGTGCCTATAATTCTCGTTAAATATTTATACTGAAAATTCCGTAGTGTGGTATCTATTGTGAATTGTATACAAGTTGTGTACCGTATATATTTTTCCATTCAAAATTAAAATCGGGAAATTCGTTCGTCCATTTCTGCTCTGATTTTATTGATTCTATGTTTTTTTTATTTGTTTGTATAGTGTATAAAAGTTTATTTACTCCATTGCTTGTCTGTAATTTTTTTAAAATATGTTTCAAAATTTGTACGGTATTTATGTTTTCTGTTTTAATTTTTTCTTTCCATTGCAGATTAATATTATTTACTAAACATTGGTATTTGATAAAATCATCTGCCCTTATATTATACATTTCCGCAAAATCATTAAAACCGACAAATCTGTTTACTCTATAATCATATAACTGTTCTATAAATTTGATACCCCTTTCGTGCCAAGATTTGATGTATATTGTTTTGTTTTGATACTTTATATTAGAATTATTCCATATAATTTCTTTTGATATACTTTCGTTTTTTTCTGAGAAATTGATGTTAGCCCATGATGCCAAAACATTGAATAGGAAAGTATGTTCTTTACATATGTGTTTTATATCCTGTGGTTTTACATTGCATTCGAAAATTAGTTTCCCACCAAATGGTTCAAGTTTCTGTGTGTATAGCAGTTTCCACTGGCCATGGTTTTTATCATCACATATTCTTTTTACCCATGATGCTTTTATCGCTTTTATAAAACTATCGATATCGACCATCTTTAAATACCCGTGTTCATATGTTTTAATTATTGTGTTCCGCTTTATTTTATCGGGTTTGCCATCCCAAAGAAAATCAAACAATTTATTTTTAATTATTTTAATTATTCTGTCTGGTGGGTCAGTTAAGACTGTTAATGGATATATCAGTTTCGGTAGAGCAAATGTTTTGATCACAGTAATTTTACCTAATAAACTTAGTTTTCTTTTTTTCCATGTCTCAAGACATTTGACGAACTCTTGTATCTTCGGAGTAAGGTTTAGTTCATGCATATTTTTATTATCATTTGAAAAAGTAATGCCTAATGTTTTTGCACTTGTTGATGTCCATATAAAATTATTTGCAGGGCAAAAAATTGAATTTTTTAGGGAACCCACCCGAAGTACTGTAGACTTTTTTGTATTGAATTTGAGGCCCGAAATTTTACTGAATTCATCTATAAGGTATATTAATGTTTCAAATGATTTCTGTGTACACAAGTACCTCTTACCAACAGCTGAAGGGAAGCGTAAAAAGGACAAAACTAATACGAAAGATAGTCAAAATGTGTTCAAAGACCACCAGCGATCGTGAAAATAATAGCATCAGTGGAAGGACATACCTGGAGAATTTCTATAGCCGCCACGCTGCACTTAACTTCGCTGATGTGAGTTTAAAAATACAAGACATAGTCAAGCGATAATTGGGGAACACGACTGCCAGAACAAAGTATGCATTGCAAGTGTGCGTCTAGTGCACCTGTTGCTGTAGTCCAGGATACAAACACATCTGACACAGCACTGGGTTAATCAAAAGTAAATGTAAAATTAACACAATTCATACCAAAAATGGGCAAAATGTGTATAACTCTCGAAGTGACAGTCGTGCTCAATGACGACCGAGATTGCAAAAATTGGGAATAATATCACTGAGGATTCTTAGCCTTGTTATTTTTATTCATATTTTTATTCATAAGTACATATACATAAAATCAAATTGATGTTCCCGGTATTTAGCAGGTACCCATTTACAGCTGGGTGGGCTGAAGCAGTGTGGATAAAGTGTCTTGCTCAAGGACACAACGCACACGAGGCTCGAACCCACGATCGTAAGATCAGCAGACCGACGCCTCGGACCGCTCGACCACGTGCTCCACTATGCCTAGGCTATTAATGTACTATATATGAAACTTAAATATCTAAATTGTATCACTGGTTCAAATAAGAGAAGTGCGACAATGACACCATATAATTATAATAGAGAAGTTGTAACACCGTGGTAGTTGCGGGAAGTAGCTCTGCAATACTACAATATACAACGGTACCATTTATAGCATACTAACATCATGGTAAAGCTATCAATTGGTAAATTTAGTTTCATATACTAACGTCGCCCGTCATAGGTAGTGCCTATTTCATATTAATGTTAAATGGTCATTAAAAATATTCTTATCACCATTTAGTATTTTCGTAGTTCTAAATGTGAACTATTCTGGCATAAAAATGATGTATATTAGAGCAAAATGTATCTACTTACCCCCAAACATATCGGGTCATGTGACTAGTGATACGTCACCCGACTTCCAGAATGCTAGTGTATGGTTGTATATGTAAACTAGGGTTCAATCCAAGTGTTCATCGACTTCTTACCCTCGACTAATTACCAAACCGATTATAAAGTGTATGGTCCTAAATATTATGGGTACGAAATTGGATGGGTACGAAATGGTGTGGGTACGAATTGACCAGTTACCTTCTCGACGAACTCAGACATAAACTTACACAACAATTGCGGCCAACACAGTCGAATAGGGCATCGTTCTCTGGCTTGCTGAGAAGTATGGATGGTACATTATCCATCTTCTGTTTCGGTGGCCTATTTGTCATATTGAGATTGGTAAAATGAACCAAATTCTATATAAACTTTACTTCCTGATAGTTTTGTGAGTCGCTAGATGTCGATGGCGGAATTTCCGGCAATGCACTCGTTTAATAAATGGTTCAACTGCGAGTATACAAATAGTTCAAAACTATGTTAGCTATAAAACCGTTTTTGACAACTAATTATTTTCTACAGTCTAAGTAATATGCTATATAGATTGTATTAAAATATAATATCATATTTGAATGCATGTCATGGCGAATCTGATTTTCTAAACATTATTGCGGAGGAATATGTTTAATATATGGTGGTGAGAAGGCAATGACAGCTGCAAGTCACACATCACTAGGCCCCACCATTGGGGCACAAAGTACTTGAGCAATTCGTAGCTAGCTCCGCCTACAAATAAACGTAGTTTCCAGTTCTTCTCAGCTGACATTTCACATGTAGAAGTTGACAATGACACATGGTATATAATGGATGTATGAAAAGTTTCAGTTCAGGACAGTTATTCCTTTAGACATTGCATTTTTTTGTAGGATAAGTGACACATACAATATATGATATACTCCTGTGTTTGATATAATTGTGATAATATTAGTTTTACCAGTGTTCTTATAGTTTCACTTAGTTATCAATATAGTAGAGAGTAGTGATTATCACTTCAGAGCACTCTAGGAACCACAGAAAATGCACACATTTGCTGTGTATTTGTGGTTAGACGATAACAAACCCAGCTGACATGTGAGGCTGAGTCTGTAGGACCAGAGATGCCAGATCGCTCATTCTGTGACATGGACATGGCCGAGTATAGAAGAACTAGCTGTACAGACGACGGAATGGCTGGCGGTCGCCTAGTTATACACAGTCACAGGCATAACCTCAAAAGCAGATTTGAACTACTCAAAACACTCGGAGAAGGAACATATGGAAAGGTCAAGCTGGCTGTAGATAAAACAACAGGCGAGCAGGTATTATCATTTTCTTACTTTCGATGACGTTCACTAGTCTAACTGCATATGTGCTTACAATGTGTGTACCAATAGTTCAGCTGAGTTACAGTACATACATGTATGCATATAAATGTATGTAGGCTATCTAGTGATCTGCAGCAAGATTTCATTTGATTTCCAGATATACTCAAGAGTTTTACATTTTAAATATTCCCCTATACAGGTGCATGTATCAGACATTATTCAAACTGAATACGCACATATATGTTATTGTTGAAACTGTGTTTTGTCACGCCTGCTTGCGAACAGCGCAATAAGTCAGCACATTGTCATTGGCGTGCATGTACGTATAAGCGTCAAGTTAAAGTTTTTAGCTATGCTATCGATGCCTCAGTGGGCATGTCATGCGGGCCGCAGCCATCATTTTTGTATTACTCACCAAACAACAGAGCTTAAGTTAAGGTGCGTAATTTGGAGGTAAATTTATTATTTCTCCATCAAAAATGGCAAGTTGGGAGTGCTTTAGAATCGTCTCAATGAGACGATTCTAAAGGACTCCCAACTTGCCATTTTTGATGAAGAAATAACAAAATTTCACCCCAAGTTGGTCAAATTACGCACCTTAACTGGAGCTCTGAACAAGCAGCAGGTGAGTGGTACGTGTAGCAGACAACAATGTAGGTAAATTCAATAACTACATAACTTTATGAATAACACCACACTTATTTGTGAGATACATGTACTACTGCAACTAAGGTGCCGTTTACTTATAGAATTTTATGAGCATGTACTCTGATCTCATGCTGAACATCAGAATTTGATTTTCAAGACTGAGCATTATAACAAATCCAACTGCATGATTTCGGGTAGGAAAATAGATACATTGCTCAGAAATGTGTATGCTTGTAATCTGGATGATGAGAATACAATACTCCATACATCTAGTATGCTAGTATGCATGCTGTCCCTGAAATTCTGGTGCTGTACTGCAGTGGTGGCAATGTAAGTTTGGTCCATTTTGGCATGATATGTCACTTGTGGCATAATTAACCCTTACTATGCTGAATTAAATGTTGTCATCTGCTGGAAATGTTTTATTTTCAATATTTCTCGACAAAAACCTGGTTTGACAGCACATGAGAATTGTCTCCAGTGGAAACCAGTCAAAACCAGTTTTTTGTTAAGAATTAAAGTAAAAATGAAAAACAGCAGACGGCAATTTTCGTCAATAGCGTATGAAGGGTTAACATTCTTCTTGCAGTCCTGTTATGGTTCTTCCTTTATTCGATGATAAGAAGACATTTATGTCACAAAATTGATTACATTAGCTATCAACCACATTTAAGTTGACTTTCCATGGGGAATTTATTTAAGGTTGACACTTTTGTATGAGATAAGACTCCTGGTGAGGGAGCTATTTCTGCTGTGGTGTTTGTGGAGATGGTGTGGTGCGGGCCACAGAGAATGTGCAATTGTTGCTTGTCTTGGCTTGGTTAACCCTTTCACCCCTAAATAACTGGAATGGATTTTGATATGTTAATTTTCCGACCAATCCAATCGTCGCAAACTGATTCTCAGACTAGTCCATTTATGAAAAGGGGGTGTTTTTGTTCTTAAAAATATGAAAATTAGTTGCAAAAAGTGCAGATCCTGATGAGGCGGCTCATCACAAGCCGGCTCATCTGGATCTACACTTTTTGCCAATACCACTATGCGTACATGTCTGTGGTTTTTTATCTAAAACTTTACTTACAAAAAGTGCAGATCCTGATGAGGCGGCTCATCTGGGTCTACACTGTTTGCAAACATCTCTATGGAGGTATGTTGTGTTGAAAGGGTGTACATGTCATGGGACGTAGCTCACTATGGGGAGAAAGTGTGTATCTGTGCCCTGTTAGCTGTCGGTTAGCTGTCGTAGCAATTTGGTGTGGTAGTATACATGCATGCAACTAACTATGAGGAAGAAGTGTGTATCTTTGCGTGGTTAACTTGGTCGGTAGAGCAATGTAGGTCGTGTCCGGAGTCAGGTGCTCACTTTTCTCGTGCTGTGACAAACCAATCACTGATCGACAAATCAGGATCGACACTACTCTTTATCCTTCAAAAATGTTTTGGTGGCTAGGTTGTTTTACAAGTATGGTTAACTGATCTGATGATGAATGTTTGGTTTACACTTAACCCTTAGACCGCTACACACAGCATTTGTCGTCTGCTGTTGCTTTTATATCTTGCCTTATTTCTCAATAAAAACATGTTTTGACAGCACTTCAGAATCAGTTCCAATGGAAATGATTCTGAAGTGCTGTCAAAGCATGTTGTAAATTATTCTAAAGTGCTATCAAACATGATTTTGATAATAATAATGGAAAATAAACAGCAGCCCACGAAAAAATTAAGATAGCGGTCTAAGGGTTAATTGAAATTATGCATGGAAATCTATGGATAAAAGGGGCTTATGGTCCTTACAACCAGTGTAGACCAAGATCAGACTGCGCATTTGCGTAGTCTGATTACAGTCTGCACTGTTTGTCCCTGGCTGTCCATGAAACACCTTTGATCTGCTTAACACTTACAATGCTGAATTAATTTGTGTCGTCTGCTGAATAGTTTTTATTTTTCTCATCAAAAACTTGGTTTGGCAGCACTTTAGAATCATTTCCAATGGAAATGATTCTAAAATGCTGCCAAACCATGTTTTTACTGAGAGAAAAGACAAAATATGAATTATCAGCAGACGACTATTTTCGGTTCCCGCATTCTAAGGGTTAACAGACTACATATGAACAGGGGTTAACAGACTACATATGAACAGGCTGTAGGGCCATAGGACCCGTTTCTTCAGTCACATCCACATCAGTCAGTCAGTCTATCTGAACAGATTGTACTGGTAGATAAAGAGTAAATCCCAGCTTATTCCCAGTGCCTGGTGTACCAGTCCTCTGGGTGTCTCCACATTCCATGCATATTATGCGTCATAAGTCCCATTGTCTTTTGATCGGGTGACTAATGCATTATAACACAGTGACCTAATCTTCAGACACAATTCTATGTAGCTTACCTAGCCATACTGATCAATACCCCTACACAACAAACAACCATGCATGGCAAAGGCAACAGAAAATCAAGGACAGAGGGTAACCCAAATGTTCTGTCTGTAACGCTGGGCCATTTACATCGCCCAGCGTTACAGACAGAACATTTGGGTTCGACACAGGGTTTTTAATAGCCTACAGGATACAAGGGTCAAAATGGCCGATCAAGACTAAATTTAAATGTAAAAAAAAAAAGAATTGTATTATTTTATATAGCAAATTTGACCCTTGTACTACTAAGGGTCACTATTCAAAATGAGTACATGTACATGTAACATTGCAACGTTCACACATTTATGTTCTTATGTATCCTCTTATGTATGATATGTATGATATGACCACCGCTCAAGAAGTTTAGCATTTCTTAATCATTATTACTTTTAGTTTTATTTCTGGAAGAAAGGTACTAAGATCCACGTGTCCGTGTATTTTCACAATAATTTATAAATGATAAAAAAATCAAATAGATTGAATGCATGTTATTATACCGTGGCATACCTTGCATATTATTAATGTTTTTGTCCTTTACAGTCTACTGATTTCTTAAACATAACACTAATTTGTTCACCTGTCACGTATAAATATTCTATTTAATGAATATTTTGACATGTTGCATAATCAATAATAATGCAATTATTATGCACGCACTTTGTATTTTGTGGTCTCCCTCAAACTAAAAGAATAATTTAACGACAGACTCGGATCCAGGATTTCTGGTTTGGGGAGGCAGAACTTCTTAACCCTTAGACCGCTGCACACAACAATTGTCGTTTGCTGTTGCTTTTATATCTTGCCTTAATATATCTCAATAAAAACATGTTTTGGCAGCACTTCCAATGGAAATGATTCTGAAGTGCTGTCAAAGCATGTTGTTAATTATTCTAAAGGGCTGTCAAAGCATGTTTTTTATGAAAATGGAAAATAGAAAATACACAGCAGGAAAAAAATTAAGATAGCGGTCTAAGGGTTAATTGAAATAGTTTACTAAAATCGTTGATATCTACTTACCGTTTCCTGCATTCTGACGCACTTTAGGGCAAAAATAAACTTTATTCGCCGAAGTTTAGGGGGCCGCACGCCCGGTCCGCCCCTACCCACTGAATCCGCCCTTGAACTATGTTCTTATGGTCTGACGTGTGTTTCATATAAAAGAGTTTAAGGACATTTTCAAAACCTGTACATGAAATCGAGTAGTTTGATTGGCTGAGACTCAGCTAAGCCTCAACCCAGCAAACTTTCTTATGTGTGACTGGAGACCATGGGGCTTGAAGGGTTTTGCGACCAGTGTAGAGCCAGATCAGCCTATGCATCCGCACAGTCTGATCAGGATCTGAACTGTTCACCATTCCTTCGATGAAACACCTGTCGTGTTTGTAACAAGTAATAATGATCGTTATCAGGCTACAGGACTTTATGATCACAGACCTTGAGGTTGTGCTCTCAGACTCTGGCTTTGAAAATTATTTTTAGCATGGCTAAAATAAAAAAAATTGGCTGCAGTTGTATTGTAGACGAATACACATTTAGAAATTCATTTTAGACCACTTTGTTGTTATACTAATTTAACTCTTTGCATGCTAGCGGCGAAAATATCCGCCAAACGAATTAGGAGTATATGTTTTATTTCTCTCTGTAAATATGTCTTGAAATTTCATTAGAATTGTGTCCTCCGGACGCAATTCAAATGAAATTCAAAGACATATTCATGACATTTATAAGGAGAAATAAAAGAAAATATAATGAATTGTCAATTTGTCATCTGCTATTTTTGAACTATTTATAGCCCACAAATTTCCCAGCATGCAAAGAGATAATATACTAATTATAGACGTGATACATACCCTTCTCTGGTTACGTAAAATAGAAACTTCAATTGCCAGCAATAGATTTAATTGTATTACAGTTTTAGGTAACAAATGCTGTATATATATATATAGGTGTGACCTAGCTACATAAATCTGGGTGTTTTAGGGTGTTTTAGGTTAAACCCATGAGTATCGGTAGATCATCTATATTGTTCGTTAGAAGCATGGTATGTGTTTCATTGATGGAATTACGAACAGTTCAAATCCTGATCAGACTGTGTGGATGCACAGGCTTTTCTGGATCTACACTACCTATTTTTCCAGTCACAGCCACATATTGGCTGTTACAGAGAACGTGTTGTCAAAGAGAGGTGACCGTTACTGGAAGTTTTTCTGTACAGTGGAACCTCGCTAAACCGGACACCCTGGGAGGTCCCCAGGGTGTCCTGTTTAGCGAGGTTTCACTGTAAATCAGGCATTTGATTATTCCGAGCCATAGTCGTGTGCTATGCGATCATGAACAGGCATTATCACCTGAGATAAATGACCAAGAAACCCATGAAAATTATGATCATGTATGTTTCTTGTTGTCCGGTTTAGCGAGGTTCTACTGTATATAAATTATATCATCTTCTCTCTATAGAAATATTCTAGGCAGAATCCATTTTACACGGCTTCATTATAGGAATGAATGGCCTTTTTGTGGAATTTATCGGGGTATAAACTTGGAAAAGTCGCGTGAATACTGGATGAAGCGATAAAAAATTACAATTTTCGAAAAAAAAGATTTTTTTATTATTATTTTTTTCGAAAATTGTAATTTTTTAATGCCTCGTCCAGTATTCCCGCGACCTTTCCAAGTTTATATCCCCGATAAATTCCACAAAAATGCCATTCATTCCTTATAATTCCAGCATTTTAAATAAATTCATCAAGAAAATGTGTTTATTTTCCGTTTTCTTAAGAATTATTTTAACTGCGCCTCACGGTTACGGAAAGTAGTTCTAACAACTTATCTTGATCACCTTTTCTATAGGAATGAATGGCCTTTTTGTGGAATTTATCGGGGTATAAACTTGGAAACGTCGCGGGAATACTGGACGAAGGCCGGAAGGCCTCGTCCAGTATTCCCGCGACTTTTCCAAGTTTATATCCCCGATGAATTCCAGAAAAAGGCCATTCATTCCTTATAATTCCAGCATTTGAAATAAATTCATCAAGAAAATGTGTTTATTTTCCGTTTTCTTAAGAATTATTTTAACTGCGCCTCACGGTTACGGAAAGTAGTTCGGCATGGGAGTTTACTGGGATATAAATTTTGGACAGAGACTTGCTACGGACCAATCAAATGTTGGGGAATTGTGTAAATATTTTTGTGCTGGCTTCATTAGCCTATATGGACATGATATCTAGCTCAAATAGAGAAATCAATAGGAATCCCATCTGCACAGCATTCCTGATAGCCAGTGAAGCATTAACCCTTACAATGCTGAATTAAATTTTGTCGTCTGCTGGTTACTTTTTCATTTCCAATTTTATCAACAAAAACATAGGTTGGTAGCACTTTAGAATCATTTCCAATGGAAATGATTCTACAGTGCTGCCAAAGTATGTTGTTATTGAGAAAAATGACAAAATATGAAACAACAGCAAACTACAATTGTTTCAACACTACAGACCACGATGTCAGTTTCCGTTCTGATTTTGGGATTTTCTCCCCAATGTAGCAGGTTATGTGCGGGATCGAACCCGTTGGTCCGGCTTTAAATGACCTTAGCTGTTGATAGGCCGTTAAACACCAATACATCAATAAATCAAATCTAATGAGTTCACGATCACTCTGCTTGGTGTTGAAACATATTACACATGTACCAGTGAAGTTAACACATTTTGTTTATTTCTCCATAAAGGAATATACTCATCTGAACCGTTCAAATATGTGGTAACAATATATACTTTCGAGATGAAATAAAGAAAATAAGATCCCCCCCCACCACCCATAAAATGTTTCATACTACTATAAAAAAATTAGTATTTCATCTTTAAGGTAACGTGCAAGGGAACATGCTACATGAAGATTCTTATGTTCCCGGAGTTAATCGTTCCACTATATTTAGACTTGTTCAGAAACACCGTTTGCCTTTGTAAATACTGGCGTTTCATTGTGTGATGTCAGAGAATGGAATGTGATCAATATATGCGACCACGGAGGCGGAATATTGAAGGACAGTTGATGCTACACGTACATGCAGCTGGGCACCAGATAGGACATGTATTTGTGTATTTTATGCGGTTAATATTTTAGCTGAATTCGCATTCATTTTTAAAAGTGGGAGTACGGAATTCTCACAGCAATTTGAAAATACTCATTGATTTTCAAATTGAGGAGTAAAAATCCAATTGCAAATATATACACTTTTAATTTGCAATCAGGGGTATACTACTCTTTAGACACAAAGCATATCTGGAGCTTTGCTGGCAGGAACAGCTGCTGGCTGGTTATCCCTGGGACTTGTGTCCATTGTCCACAATATGCGGTATACTGTTTCACAGCTCCTTATATGGTCAATATGTGGCTGTGACTGGAGAAATGGGCTTATGGGTTTTGTGAACAGTGTAGATCCAGATCAGTCTGTGTCCGGTTTAGAGAGCTTCCACTGTATTTAGTGTTTAAAGGGTTAATTTCAACTACAAACAAATGTGTAGAATTTTCAATCGGATTTGAAGATTCTCAAAATAAGATTAACTATTTGCCTTGTATGTCCATCTGTATCAGTTGCATTCACTGCTCGCCAAAGGGTGTACATGAACACTGATTAAAAGATCAGTAGTCTAGTGTATATGAACATCCGTAAATTAATACACCTTTTTGCCTCGGGCATAATCATAACCGAAAATTATGAGGCAATTTTACGAGATCGTGATTATGGTTATTGAATGATTAACATCATTGGCATACATAATAAGTGTAGTTACATCAGGGATTCCGCTGGCGATCACCACTTTCGCAATTGGCGATAAAAATAAACAATTGGCGCGATAAAAATAAACAATTGGCGATAAAACGAGAAAAAAAATCATTTTTTTTTTAAAAAAAATCTCGAAAATTGTAATTTTTTTATAGCCAATTGTTTTATTTTTTTTGAAGTGGCGATTTTTTTATTTTCCCCAGCGGAATCCCTGTTGTCTGCGGGCTGTTCGCTCTTCGGTGAGACAGGACCTGATACAAATGCTCTTATTGTAGATGTTCATCATAATTTGAATATTTACATCACCAGCTGCATATTGGTGACTCAAATAATGCCACGGCGGACTTTTGTACCCTCCTCAAGAAAAGGATTTAACCCTTACTACGCTGAATTAAATGTTGTCGTCTGCTGGAAATGTTTTATTTTCAATATTTCTCGACAAAAACCTGGTTTTGACAGCACATGAGAATCGTCTCCAGTGGAGACGATTCTCATGTGCTGTCAAAACCAATTTTTTGTTAAGAATTAAAGTAAATATGAAAAACAGCAGACGGCAATTTCCGTCAACAGCGTAGGAAGGGTTAACATCTAAGACCCTCTAAATGGCATTTCCAACATTATACAGGCTATCATCATCAGTAGAATATTGGTCAGTCTCGGTGTTCAACATAACATCCAATGACAAACAAAAATGGACCAAAATAGTGTGTGCCACGTTGCGCCTTGGCGGGTGAGGTTAGACTAACATATCGTGTCTCTATATCATTGTTTTTTTTTGTTTTTTTTATTAATCTGACATTTTTCTTTTTATTGTGCGTCGCAGGAGAGTAGCGGGAGCAGTTTGGTCGTAGCTCTATGTCTACCGTGGTGGCCCAGTGTCTACGGCCATGATCATAATCCTTTCAACCATAAATCACTTAACCCTTAGAATGCGGGAACCGAAAATAGTTGTCTGCTGATAATTCATATTTTGTCTTTTCTCTCAGTAAAAACATGGTTTGGCAGCATTTTAGAATCACTTCCATTGGAAAATGATTCTAAAGTGCTGCCAAACCAAGTTTTTGATGGAGAAAAATGGAAAAATAACAAATATTCCGCAGACGACACAAATTAATTCAGCATTGTAAGGGTTAACTGGATTGCCATATGTTAATTTTCCGATCAATCCAAGTGTCTCAATATACATTTCAGACTAGTATTAGTCCATTTATGAAAAAGAGGTGGGTTTTTTTTTCTAAAAAAGTATGATGATTAGCCCTGATCTTACTAGGATTCACACTTGGTTGTAGTAACGGTGCCTGGTCCCAGATCAGCATACTGTCTTTCTGTTCTAAATGTTCAGTACTAACCCCATACAGGTATATTCCCAGCTGTCTATGACTTTGCTATTGAACAGACGTAAAACCTCAATCAATCAATCAATCTTGGGCTGTCTCTGATACATGTTGCTGCATGAGTATAATAAGTGGTCATACGATCTGTATCTACATATACGGGGGTGATAATCCAGCATTTCAGCCCATATTTGCTTATCACAAGTATCACATGACGATGCGCATTTGAAAACTGTTGATAAAACATGACACTGACGGCCAACATTGACACTGATCAACAATGCATTGTATACAGGCTTTGGATGGAGTACGGGTAACTAATGTGCAACAATTGTAGATCCTGATCCCAATGAGTGAATATTTACACACCTTGGTCAGGATCTAATCTTGAATGAGTGAATGGGATTCGCGAACGCGCAGGCTGATCTGGGGTTACGCTGGTCCCACACGTTTTTAAATAATTTTCTCATCGGACGACCCATATATATATATTTCTTATGTTTGGTTAAATTTATAGACTCTAAGTGTAACAATCGGTTAAAAACGGTTGAAAACGAAGAGAACCCAATGTCTATCAATATGACAGCAAACCGACACCTAAACATAAACATCGCTACTGGTTTTAGTATCACCACAAACTAGATTATGTCATTATTCAGTTATTTCCTCCTCCTTTATTTGTATTCAAATCTGTTTTATATCCGGTATTAATGATTTTGCCCTTGAGCTTATCAGATAATTCCTGCTATATAAATTCAGATAACGCCTGCTATATAAATTATGAACACAGGCTGTTTGGTATAACTTCCCAACCAATTCAGTCTATGTACTGTAATATACCTGATTTGTTTGTATTCATGTTGGTTTGTATAAAAGTATAGTGTTTGTTTACAAAACATAATGTGTCTAATTAGTCGCTCGTAGGCTTGCCAACAACTGAACATGTCCTGTTTTGTAACCTGCCTCAGACATGCTGGGAATTCCCGGCAGCCGTGATCACAGAAAACATACGACAATCACTCATTCAGTTGCTTTCTGGAAAAAAACTGGAATGTCTTTATCGAAAATGCGATATCTTGTTTCCTCATACATTTGTGGTGAACAATTCTAACATAAAATCCCAGCATTATTAGTCATAAATTTATAAATAATTACAGGTACACGTATACCGTTTACCAGCTTACTCAGAAATCCAAATTTCGCGGTAAATTTAAATCAAGCTTGAATCTGTTGTTATAATCAAGCACATGCTCCAAATATCGTGAATCACCGAAATGAAGCCTGACACCTCATTGAACAAGTCATTAGTAACTGAACTTAAATGTGGCTGTGACTGGAGAAATGGGGCTTATGGGATTTGTGATCAGTGTAGCCCCTGGTCAGATAACACACTTCTGTAGCCTGATAACAAACTAAATTGCTTGTTAGAAGCATGACGGTGTTTCATTGATGAAATGGCGAACAGTGCAGATCCTGATCAGACTGTGCGGATGCACAGGCTGATCTGGATCTACACTGGTTGCAAAACCATAAGCAGTTACAGCGATAAATAATGTGTTACAAAAGCACAGCTAATGTCACAGTGATCATGCAGCGAGATGGATTGTATTTCCAGTGTCACGCCAATCTCAAATATATCAAAATGACGAAAATATGTTAGAATCTGAGTGGGAGTACATATAATCAAACTTGATTTATTTGAAATGTATACACATAATTACTGCAGTGGTAAATCATTAATAGGTGCTTTTGGTAATTCAATTTTGTAATGTCATGTTTAGCTATGAGTCAGACGAAAGTGATTAGCATATTGGCCTTGTACTTTCTATACAGATCGTTACTTGAGAACTACATTAATGAATAACAGTAGCGTAGCCAGAACCTGAAAAACACCGAGGCAATACCATTGGTCCGGCGAACGATGAAATAATAAAATAATAATAATAAAATCCGAAAAATATCTGTGCCTCAACGTGGCTAAGGCGCTGAATAAACATGTACATTGACATGTCTTTAGTATCATCTTGTTCAGATAATTGTAAAGAATTCCTAGGGATGGGTTGTGGTTTCTCTCAGCAAAAAACATGGTTTGGCAGCATTTTAGAATCATTTCCATTGGAAATGATTCTAAAGTGCTGCCAAACCAAGTTTTTGATGAGAAAAATGGAAAAAATAAAAAATGGCGACACAAATTAATTCAGCATTGTAAGGGTTAAATATCAGGCAAGATTAGGAAATGTGCAGGACTTCTTCAGCTGGCCGATAGGTATGGGTTGTGGCCTAGGGGTTAGAATACCTGACTTCCAATCCGGAGGTTGTGGGTTATAACCTCGCATTGGGCATCAAAAATACTTTCATAGTATTTCTATCCCACTGATCTGTCAGATGAGATTTTAAACTGTTGTCCCATCTCTATATGACACTAGCTGTAGCTAAATACATACCACTTATCTGTGTTGATAAATGGTGTCCACTGCCGTGAAATTTTAATACCACAGCGGCGATAATGACATACATGTACCTGTCTATACTGTCCATTTTTATCATCAAAAACATGCTTCGACAGCATTCTTCAGGATCATTTCCAATGAAGTGCTGTCAAAACATGTTTTTATTGAGGAAAAAAAGGCAAGATATAAAAGCAACAGCAGACGACAATTGTTGTGTGTAGCGGTCTAAGGGTTAAGATCTACACTGTCCTATGCTCCCATTTTCTCGACCGATTTACAATACACCTTAGTATAGTCCCCATACAGGGGCAGAAATTACTTGCCATTATGGTCGGTATTATTATGGTCGCATCATTACAACTCTACTTATTCGAGTAATCTCTATTGTGAATGTATGGCTGTTACTCAGTCTAATTATGACACCTGGTTCGTCTTCCTATTTAAAATCCCATAATTCACTTGTTACTTCGTCCCACTTAGAGCGGGTGGTTTTGTATTCGAGGCTTATTCTTTATAACAATTATTCTTTGTATACTTATATATGAGGCAAGCCATGTGATTTTGTACCTGTGAAAAGTATTCGCAAAGTTTACAATATTTTCCATCAATGATGTCAAAAGTTGACAAAATTTTCTCAGCAAATGCGGAATAAAATTCCGCATTTGCTCTGACAATTTTGTCAGCTTTCGATATCATTTACAGAAAAAAAAATTGTAAATATTTTTCATGAAAAATCGCACATCTTCTTAGGTCCAAAATCACATGGTTTGTGTCATATAATGAATGATTAATGTTATTAGGACAGGTGTGGCTTGTAGTGGAGCTTTGTAATGTGAATACATCATGTATTTATGCAATTGTCCTGTCTGGCTTGGAACCACAGTACGTACAGTGGTACTGTGTTATAAATATAGGCCATGGTTGTGATGTAATTATGCGGGAAATACCCTTTAGCAAATCCATGAAGGATTGACATCGCTCACGTGATGATTTCAGCAACCAAGAACCCAAATATGTGTACAATTAATATGTACTAATATGTACATGTTGTTGTATATGCATTTAACACTTAGACCGATACACACAACGATTGTCGTCTGCTGTTGCTTTTATATCTTGCCTTATTTCTCAATAAAAACATGGTTTGACAGCACTTCAGAATCATTTCCGTTGGAAATGATTCTGAAGTGCAGTCAAAGCATGCTGTAAATTATTCTAAAGTGCTGTCAATGCATTTTTTTTAATGATAAAAATGGAAAATAGAAAATAAACATGTAACGACAAACAATTAAGATAGCGGCCTAAGGGTTTATTGCGCCCAAATTTGTAAAGCTAATTGATTACTGGATTTCGAGCCAGAGATTTGAGCACATACTTGTGCGAATTTCTGGAAAATCATGATGTTCATCTAAGCAAGTGACTGGGTGCATTCTTGTTTTCTCGTGGCAAATAGCAGTGACTGAGTGAAGTGAGCTGAGTGCTATACCAAACAAAGTGTATTGTGACAACATCACATGAGAAACTTGTTGTCTAATATGTTAGTAAAAACATTAGATTCAATACATTGTGAACACGTGATTATTCAAAGGTCCATGTTCATACAAATAATGGAGGTTTGAAATAATGGTTTTAACCCTTAGACCGCTATCTTTGTTATTTGTCGTCTGCTGTTTATTTTCTATTTTCCATTGTTATCATCAAAAACATGCTTTGACAGCACTTTAGAATAATTTATGACATGCTTTGACAGCACTTCAGAATCATTTCCATTGGAAATGATTCTGAAGTGCTGTCAAACCATGTTTTTATTGAGAAATAAGGCAAGATATAAAAGCAACAGCAGACGACAATTGTTGTGAGTAGCGGTCTAAGGGTTAAGTAAAATCACAATATTGTTGGGGTATTTGTGACATTTATTACATTTTTTTAATTTATTCAATCTATTTTTAATGACTCTAATTTCAGAATCAACAATGTTAGTTTCAAACTTCGATGCATGTGCACTGAGATTGTGAAATTGGTGCACATTTTGTTTTTGTTTCCATACAGTATGAAAGGTATTAACTCTTAGACCGCTACTCACAACAATTGTCGTCTGCTGTTGCTTTTATATCTTGCCTTATAATAAAAACATGGTTTGACAGCACTTTAGAATCATTTCCAACGTGCTGCCAAACCATGTTGTAAATTATTCTAAAGTGCTGTCAAAGTGTGTTTTTGATGATAAAAATGGAAAATAAAAAATAAACAGCAGCCGACAAAAAAAATAAGATGGCGGTCTAAGGGTTAATGTATGTATTATGTGAGCTGCTTTTGGGTTTGTAGGGTTTTTATCAGTGTATAAAGGACGTGACCTTGAAATGCAAATTCTTGGATTATGGGAAGAAAACTGGTTAAGACAATCTTGTCTGGGGTCGTCAGGGCAGATATGGAGATAGTAGATGACATGTGACGCCTCTCTAAAACCAGTACTACAGTACCGGATCGTTATCAGATCTTCAGTGGTTGTTGGCATACTAGATAACATGTTCATTTTCTATTTATTTCCTTCTCTCATATAACAAAACATGCAGCGTTTGTGCTCCAAAGTAATTTTATTGTGCTATCGACTACAATGTAAATACCGGTGCCTCTGATCTAGTGTACATGTGCAAAGTTTCACCAATGAATTTCCCTACATTCAAGGTTGGCCACTAATGTTATCTCATGTAGTCTTTCACAATCTGACCTTTCTTTTTTTTGCAATAACAATTAAAATGTGGGTCTCACATCTCATACCATATTCCAATATTGTCAATAATAGAATAGGGTTGCATGTGCCAAGGTCAGTAATCTGTGTGGTTTTGGAAGAGTGTCCCTATATGTATATGGGCCTCGGTAGGAAATAACTGGCATAAAAATATTTTGAATATTTCATCCACAAGTTTGTACTATAGTTGTATCAGGGTATTGTAATACATGTACATTCGCTGGGCATGGTTGAAATGTTTTTCTCATGTAATTGCGACCATTGAAGACGCTGATCAGACTGAATGGCTGATCTAGAGCTACACTGGACACGTCATTCGCTTTTGACAACCATGGGTATTTGTTGTGACCCTGTGACAGTTGAGCCCTTTGTTCAAAAACAAAGGGCGGTTGACCTTTAATTACAAGTACCAACATTGTGTCATACATAGTAGGATAACTGGCGTTCACAAATCTTTGTGTGTCAATTTTGGCACTTCCTGGCAGAAGCAATCATTTACGTTAATTAAGATTCCTAATTGGAAAATATTTATTTTATGTCAACAAACATTTGGCATTTGCTGTTATGGTTACTGAAAATCCTTTTGAAAGATAATTTCATGATAGGAAAAAAGATTGGTGCAGAAATGTACAGTCATCTGTCTAAGATAACAATTAACTGATTGAAATCTACATTGGCCATGACCACAGAAACATTACACTCTATAAATGGTATTAGCCATCTAATCACTGGAGCAAAACTAAAATGTGGACATATGTCCACATTTTACTTTTATTCCAGTAATGGCTTATGTCATTTGTAGAGCATTCTGCCGTAGCCAATCTGTGTTTTATAAATTGTATACAAACAATCACGTGGCTGTCATGTACAGTGGAACCTCAGTAAACTGGCCAACCTGGGTATAGAATTGGACATCAATGTCGAAGCTCGTGGGTTCAATCCCCGTCCTCGGCATACAAAAATGCTTAAATATTATTTCCATCTCATCTTTCGCGTGGGACTTGAAACCAAGGCCCCGTTTCCATAATAGTGTATGACCTTTGCTTTTGTTGGTACATTAATTAACCCTTTCACCCCTAAGTAACTGGAATGGATTTTGATATGTTAATTTTGAAACCAATCCAATTGGCACAAAATGATTTTCAGACTAGTCCAATTATGGAAAGGGGGTGTTTTTGCTATTGTAAATATGAAAATTAATTGCAAAAAGTGCCGATCCTGATCAGACGGCTCGTTATGAGCCGGCTCATCTGGATCTACACTGTTTGCCAATACCACTATACAATCCTGTGGTGTTGAAAGGGTTAAATCTTTCACCTTTAGCTATTGAATGGAAATAAACCCCAATCAATCAGTCAACCAACCAATCAATCAAGCTGTGAACCAATCAATCAGACAGTCAACCAATTAATCAATCAATCAATCTACTTATTACAGGTGGCGATAAAGTACATCAAGAAGACGAAGATACACGATGAACATGACCTGAACCGTATCCGGCGGGAAATCAAGATCATGTCCTCCCTGCAACATCCACACATCATCAAAGTCTACGAAGGTAACACAGTCATGGCTGATTTTATTCAATAATTTGTTGTGCATTAACCCTTACAATGCTAAATTAAAAATTTTCGTCTGCTGTTTATTTTTAATTTTCAATTTTTATAATCAAAAACATGATTTGACAGCACTTTAGAATCATTTCCAATGGAAATGATTCTAAAGTGCTGTCAAACCATGTTTGTTTTAGGAAAAAAGGCAAAATATAACACAACGACAGACGGTTCTCGCATTCTAAGGTTTAACCTAACACACGCCGAGTGATCACACATCATGTTCTCCCTGCAGCATCCTCACATTATCAAGGTCTATGAAGATGACGTCATCGCATACACTGGTGCTACACTCTGTGCCGGCGTAAAATATTTCACGGCGAAATAGGCGCCGGATTCCTGATGATTCCCATTCACCTACATGCAGGAGATATTGCATGTAAACAAAATAATGGGTTTAGGCGATAGCCCTAAGTTGAGCTGAGTGGTATCTCGTCAGGACTCTGGTGCATTTTGCGACTGGTGCATTTTGCGACGTGACACGTTTTACATCAGTGTGGAGTGCAGCATCAGTGACATAAATGCTGTACGCCATTATCAGGTAAGTAGTTGTACATCGGTATATGATTGACTGCTGTTGAGGGGACGTAAAACCCAATTCAATCAGTTTATTTCTTTCTAGACATACAAATGTACTGTATGTAATTCAGTAACAATATAAAACATAACAGTTATTATATTTCCGTATGAATGGCGTCATATACACACGTAATACTATCGTATTTCAGTAAGTTGTTTCCCACAACACAAAACAATAGTATTCCCTACACTCTGTCACCTTGGAAAGACTCGGGGACAGGGGACAGTCGTTATGTAGGAATGTCAATACAGCCACTGTTTTTCCTAATTACTATGGGAAAGGGAAGTAGCTAATTATAGAGTTTGTCCCCACCTTGAAGTTGTGGCTGCATGTATTGTGAGAAACAGTTATATTTTGTTTAGTTTAACATGTATACTGTGTCTTCAGTGGGCTAATGGGCTGTCAAAACCGTTTTGATTTTTTTTGTTAGGAAATAAGGCAAACAGCAGACGACAATTTCCATCTAGCAGGGTTAATGTGAACTGAAGATGCTTATGCTCAATTACATTTATTTCTTCTACTCATTTGCAGGTTCATGTGGGAAACTGTAACCAAACACTTGAGAGTCCTTCATTTTTTAACAAGAAAACAAGTTTACCCCGCTTCAGAGGCACTAAAACAAAAACCACAACTTCCTGATCAACTCCTAGATACGGTTGTCAAGTTGTACTTGTTAAACATTGCTGAACAATTTAGCTTTCTATTTATTTATGCATTCTATCGTGTTATTTGCAAGCACTCACCTTTCTTTTATCTCATTTTTATCTATTTACACTGTTGAATAATATTGCACATGGTTTGGAAGTTTCAAAACTCAATACTTTCCAACCAGTATTTACAATGTTTGTCAGGCGTTTATGATGATTGTATGCAGTGTCTATACATCTTTATAATTATATACTACAATATCGCATAAAAATGTAATCACCACATGACTGTAAAGACATAGAGCAGACTACACAGTCTTATATTGGTCTATGTTTGCATTCACCAAGGTGTATATTTTCGTCACATACCAAAGTATTTTCACTGATATCGGTGCCCAGGTATTTATTTACCTTCTATATTTACACTAATGAAATAATGAAACGTATATTACAACATTGGTATTTGCTTTTAAAACGGCTGTATGTGCATACCTGTCTGCACATTTGAAACATGAGAAATATCCTGGGAAAAGTCAATATGTTTCACGAGCCGTGCAGTTAGACAATAATCTCTAAACCACAGTGGAATCTGTTTGATATTGTCTGCCAGACTGTTTAAATAATTGTCGCCAAAAATACTTTAATTACGATGCCAGCCGTAGTATACAAGTATGATGAATCCATCCTAAAGAACTGGAATGGATTTTGATATGTTACTTTTCCGACCAATCCAATCATCGAAAAAATAATATTCAGACTAGTCCATCTAGTCTTTCTACTAAAAAATATGATAATTTTTTGCGAAAAGTGCAGATCGTGTCTCATCTGGATCTACACTGTTTGCAAACATAGCTGTAGAAGTCTGTAGGGTTGAAATGATTCATTAGATTCTTATCCGAATATATATATGTATGTCATAATGTAAATGTACGTCGTAATGTAAATATATGTCGTATTGTATATCAGAATCAATGCATTTTTTACCGTCTGCTGTTTGTGGGACTTGACATTTACCAATGGCTAGACTGTGCCACAGGGAGTTAGTACAATGGGAACCAGTTCGACCAGCTGGTGGTCTACATTGCCTGTCGTCTGGACAGTATTAACCATTTCAACACCAAGTAACTTAATAGGATGTTCCATGCCAATGTTTCACGCTATTTCATTAATTTTGTTCTTTCAAATTATCCCATTCTTCTAAAAGGGTAATCTGTACGACGTTTAAATTATTAACAAACAGTGGAGATCCTGATGAGACGGCTCGTTACGAGCCGGCTCATCTGGATCTGCACTGTTTGCAAACATTGTCTCTATAGAGGTCTGTAGTGTTGAAAGGGTTAACCACAATGCAATGCTGAATTAAATTTTGCTGTCTGCTGTTTAATTTCCATTTATCAACAAATGTTTTGTTTAAACTTCTCAAAGAAAGTATAAGTACATGTATGTTGTTACCACTCATTTGGACCTCAATGAGACGATTCAACTGAGTGGTAACACCACATCCTTTTGGTGAGAAATAAAAAAAAAATATTTTGTTTACGTGTGAAAAAGCATGTTCTTCAACATCAGATGGAATACATGTACATTTTCCACTCTTTTGAACCTGGCAACATTTATTGCTGGCATAGTTTTCTGATCTTTGCATTTTTTTGTTTCAATTTTCTAAAACATTAGAATCACTGCCAGCCTTGTCAAGACATGTTTCTGAAGAAATCACTTGATAATAAAATGAAAATGAAAAGTCAGCCGTTTTCTAAGTGCCAATTTGATTGATAGTGGCACAATGGATACACATAATTACACCTGTCAGCTTAGACAGGTGTGCCATAACGAGGTAATCATCCCTAATTGAAATCATACAGCCCGATTGGGGGAATTATGGAGAAAACATGACATATACTGACCATTTCTATTATTTTAGTGATATAAGTGACAGTTGTTACATGACTGTGAACCATGTGGAGCCAATTCCCACTCTTAAACATTACATTGCGGAAATAATTTTGTCATCTGCTGTTTATTTTTTAGCTTCGTGTATCTAAATGAAACATGGTTTGGCAGCTCTTTAGAATCATTTCATTGGAAATGATTCTAAAGTGCTGTCAAACCATGTTTTTGTTGAGATTAAAGACAAAATATGTATCAACAGCAGACAACAATTTTTGTTCCCCATTTTCGAATGGTTAAATCTCCACTGTACAAGCAAAATGAAAAATGCCATTCACAAAACATGCCATCTTCACATCGCCACGTTTCACTTTTGTCGTAGTGTTCAGAATTTATGTCTCAATAGATCGAACCTGTTTGCCCGCCCTTCAATTTACTTAGCTGTTGATAGGCCATTAAACACCAATAAAACAAATCAAATCAATCAAAACAGAGCTTCAAGTTCAGTAGGTTATTTTGGAATGGTCTTCCGCAAGAGAATTTTACACTCACCTTGACAAAATTACAATGAGAATCTTACAATGTTTACCAATTTCTGTGTGATACAAGTTTACTCATTACATGCAAGCTGTCTATGCAAGTTTCGTGTTTCGCAGGTTCGAATTAACTGAAATGCGAAACCGAAAAAGTGTCATCTGCTGTTATTTCATATTTGTCTTTATTCCGTAGCAAAAACATATTTTGGGAGTGCATGAGAATCATCTCCAATGGAGAGGATCCTCATTGTCTCCAATGGAGATGATTCTCGTGCAGCGTCAAAATATGGAGACGATTCTCATAATGGTAATTCTCCTGCCCTGCCAATACATGTTTTCAACCAGAAAAAAATGTAAAATAATAAATAAACAGAAGTGGTCCAAAATTAATTCAGCAGGGTAATGGATATGGCAGTCTATTTGTTTATTTACTTACCATATGTTTGTATTGTGTTAATGGTGTTAATGGAGCATGCAACCCGGCTGGTGACTACAGTCACGTTTTGTGGAAGTTTCTGACAAAAACCAACAGCATGATAAATGCTGGTAAATATTGCTGCATGCACGAAAATGGTGTGTCTTTGTATTGGACACCAGTGTATACCTAACCCAAATTGTATGTTCGCCATTCCATCAATGAGACACCATTCATGCTTCCAACAAGCAATATATAGATCATTGTATGGCTACATCCGTGTGCTATTTGATCAGGAGCTACACTGGTCACAATAAGCTCCATATCTCCATTCATGACCACATATGTGGTGGTATATGGTCACATGTGCAGGTGTGTATTCGTGATGAGCAATGTTAATTATTAATGACTAAGTAACCACATTACCAACCATACATTGTAGTAGGTCTTGGTATTGTAGGCAGGTGTATATTACAATTATCTATATTATTGCTTGTTACATTATTAATGTGTTATTGGCCATCAACAGCTTTTCTGTCCATTTTAGACACTATGCTGTATATTTAGCATTCTCACATATTTGTTTCATATAATAGGAATCAATATGCTTAGATATAAGTAAACATAGATATATGGCCAAATGCTCACGCTACTCTCCTGCACAGTATTAACAGAAAAAGAAAAAATCCAGATCAGTAAAACAAAAGTAAACTATAATATAGACACACGGCTAAAGTATATAGCAAGGTGCATGATCACGTGATTACAACAACAACAACGTCGCCCACTCCAAAGTAAGTATTATTTGATATTTTCCTTAATCTGCAACGGATTTTGATGAAATATGGCGCAGCAAACTCGTCTTCATGAGATGCATTTGGTGGTCCAGGGAGTTTGGCACAGGCTTATGTCGTTTTTGCAAAGAATCGATTTCCGTGTCAGAGACACGGAAATCGATTCTTCGCAAAAACGACAGAAGTTTGGTCGAAAATACAGAGACCACCAAATGCAGCTTAACAAGACGCATTTGATGCGGCATATTTCATCAATCGGATGGATTCTGGAAGTTTCAGTACTTATTGTTGTTGTTAGTACCACGTGATCATACACCTTGATATAGGTAGGCAGTTAAGAAACAGAACCATATACATAGCAAATCACTACCCTCTCCCGCTACTAATGTCAAGGTCAAGGATACACATTTGGTGCTTACATGTACATTGGTTTACATATGAATACAGTGGAACCTCTCTAAACCGGACACCCTGGGAGGTCCCCAGGGTGTCCGGTTTAGAGAGTTTCCACTGTAATTAAGCACTCCATGAACAATGTTTGTCGTTTTCAATCATGAACTAACAAGACAATGAAATAAATTACAGTTAAAACCATCTGAATTAAACACAATGGGATCCCCGGAGTGTCCGGTTTAGAGAGGTTCTACTGTACATTTCACACATGCAGTTCTATGGTTATTTTCCATTATTCTGTGACAAATCTACGAGTAAACATATGCCTATAAAAGTCACAGTCTCGGGTCACAGCGGGGGTATCCTGTAAGCCCTTAGTGATTGACAAATAAACTGTACTTGTAACGGGTATTATAAATAAAAACTTTGTCCCACATTTTTTTTTATAATTTCTTTTCCAAAGTATTTGTTGTTATCACTCACTTAGAAACCATCTTGATGAGACGATTCTAGTGAGTAGTACAACATATACTTACGTGCATAAATAAAAATTGAGAAAATCAGCATGAAATTGGTTAATAAACTTTTGATTAAATAATCGCTGATATAGGAGGCATGCGTTTAACATCAATGGTGGAAAATTACATTTTGTACAATGTTTAACTCTTTGCATGCTAGCGGTGAAAATAACATCCAACAAATTATGAGTATGCTTCTTATTTCCCTCTGTAAATATGTCTTGGAATTTCATTAGAATTGCGTCCGGAATATGTCTTGGAATTTCATTAAAATTGCGTCCGGAGGATATTTATAACGAGAAAAAAAAAAAGTCGTGAATTGTCATCTGCTATTTTTATGCCACCGGGTTTCGAAGAAACGGGTGGCATATAGTGTTTGGACCGTCCGTCTGTCCGTCTGTCCGGGCCAACATCGGGGGTTTAGGAGCTTAGGGTAAGGGTTAGTAACAAAGGATTCCTTTGTTATAGTCGGTAAGCTCGTAATTCCATTGATCTTTAGGAGCTAATCCTTTGATTTTTTAAAGAACAAAAAGCTCATAACTCCCAAATGTTTGAACGTCCGTCCGTCCGTCCGTCACACTTTTCGGTTAACCACTTTGTCACAGTTTCTCAAATATGCTGCAGGTGGCATCCGCGTTCGACAGACGCATTTCTTGTTGAACTATTAATAGCCCACAAATTTCCCAGCATGCAACGAGTTAATAAGACATAAAATTGAATTTTGAAGCCAGACACCTATTCAGCGGATGTAATCAGGTTGCTGAACAGTATAATGGTATGCATTTTGCAATCAATTCAAAAGTCATTTATCAGATTGAAATATTATACAAATGTAAAGATTTGAAAACGTGTCACATATGATACACGCATCTTTTTGACACTGTTTTTCAGCAATGGTTGCAATATATTTTAGTTGGCTTTTCAAAATAAAATTCTTTCGGTGCAAATGTACTTGTCGTTTAAATGGTGGTTACATTAATTGCATTCTTTCACAGAAAGTCAGAAAACATACTCATGTTAACAGTAATTAATTAATCTGTTTAGAAGACATTTATTTAACCCGTTACATGCGGAATACACCTTTACGGGTATGAATTTTTTTAAATATTTTATTTTTGTTATTTCTCAATGAAAGTATATGTTGCGACCACTCATGATGAGCTGGTTCAAATGGTGGTCGCGACATACTTCTGAGCTCATATAAAGAAAATATTTAGGATTTTCCAGAAATAAAATGGCGTATCCTCAGCATGAAAAGGGTTAAATTACAGCGCAGAATACAATCATTATGCCCCTGGGTCTCGGTAGAGCCGGGAAGGAGGCTTATAGTGTGTGTCTGATCATGGATCCAGTTTCTCCAATCTGCCATCGGGGCACCTTCACAATAAAAATATGGCTGGACAGCACTTTAGAATCATTTCCAAAGGAAATGATTCTAAAGTGCTGTGAAGCCATGTTTTTATGAAGAAAATGGAAAATCAAAAATTAACAGCAGACAATACAATTTAATTCAGCAGTGTAAGGGTTCAGCATAAATTAAATCCGCATCTTGGTTATACAATACATGCCCAGTTAATCCATTTCAGTCTATTAGGATACAATAATTTTTATTGGAAAAATCTCATTCTTTTGTTTATATCTCCATAAAGGTATATGTTGTTACCACTCATTTGAACCGTCTCATCGAGACGGTTCAAATGAGTGGTAACAACATATACTTTTGAGATGAAATGAAGAAAATAGGATTTTCCCCCCCCCCCACCCCCCCCCCCTCCCCCCCCCCCACCTCCCCCACCCCCACCCCCGAAAAAGTTTCATACTACTATAAGTGTATCCCGTCTTTAATGGGTTAAGGAAATCAGTGTCCTTTCTCCCACATTACATTAATTACTCTGCCGAGACCCCACATGAAGGGCTAACCTTTCAAATCCCGGCTTTATTAACTCATAATCTATCGATTGTATCTGCTGTGAGTCGGTGATTTCACTGATATTTTCCAAGCTTTATTCAATATTGGACCCCTGCATTTACAACTTTCACATTCCATTCTTTAAGAATGTGTGCATAATTAAAACATAAAAATGCAATGAGTTTTGTTTTGCTTTTAAATTGTTGGCATTGACCTTGTTCAGAACATTGTTGTGTCACAGCTGACTGTGGGGTCTAAATCTGTATATGGAACATGCTTTCTGCTGAGGCGCACACATATGGACAATTGGAAAAACAATCTGTTCAACTGCAGTTTTATAAGTGTCACAAAATATACCGTTGAAGGAGAAAAAAAAACAATTATCATGTCGGTCAATAAAAATGGATTTTCAGATTCTCATCCCCATTCATCCTTAACCTTCCTACGCTGTTGACGGAAATTGCTGTCTGCTGTTTTTCATTTTTGCTTTAATTCTTAACAAAAACCTGGTTTTGACAGCACATGAGAATCGTCTCCACTGGAGATGATTCTCATGTGCTGTCAAAACCAGGTTTTCGTCACATTGACTACATGTATCCGTGACTGGCGCACATACTGGGCTGGCGTTATTGGCCCATACATATAGACTGACCGCATATGGGCTGCCGCTAGAAAAAGACCTTATAAAGGTTGTGACCAGCATTGCACCAGATCAGACTGCGCGGATGTGCAGTCTGATCTGGGGCAGTGCTGTTCACCATTCAGTCAATGAGACTGTGCGATTTGATCAGACAGCATAAATTTGTAAGTGGATTAAGTTTGTACAAATTTGTTATTGTTACAAATTCTGTAAGATCCTGTTTCACAGCTAGCATCCCATAGAAGTGCTGACATGAGCCGTCTTATCAGGATCTGCACCATTTGTAGATATTTTATAAAATTCAACATTGCCTGATTAGTCTACCGGTAATGAAATTGTCTGAAAATTAAAACGTAATACTCAGTTCCGGTTAGGAGTGAAAGGGTAAAATGGCATTGAATGCCCAAAGAACACTGAAGAACATAGGTAAACTAAGTGTTACCATTGAAGGCCATACCATATAAAACACACAAACAATCACCAGGCTTCGTTCAGAAATTTCTTCCTACAGGGGTGTGATTGCTCACTCGCTCGCTCTTTCAAAACACTTATCTATTGAGATGGGGATGTTTTTGAAGTGAATGAAAGATTCGGAAAGTTGGGCCGGATAACAAGGTTGTTATGTAACATTCTCGTTAATACCCATTTGAGCCAGTGTGAGCCAGTTTGTTGAATAAAATTGTATGGGCTGATGATATCCTAGTTCTCTTGCACTTTCATACTGAATCATTATGACCTGTAGCCTATTTCACCAAAATTGCAAAGTATACTTATCTTGCTAAGTACACTTTGAGGAGAAATGTTCAATTTAAGGATACATTTATTAATTTTATTATACTGAATTTATTACATTATCACAGCCATTTTGGCTGTGATAATGTAATAAATTCAGTATTATTATGAATAATTCTGCATACTTTTTTAATCCTCAAATATATGCAGTCGTTATAGTTCTATATGAAATAATGCATTTCAGGCAAAATAAATGATTACTCCCTTAAAGTATACTTAGCTAGATAAGTATGCTTAGCAATTTTGGTGAAATCGGCTGCTGATCATTTTGCAGTTTGCACCCATTACATGCTGTGATCTCCTAATTAGGACTTAATTAGGAGATAAAAATAGTTTAGCATTGGCACAAGGACACTTCTATGCCTTTCATTTCTTAATAATAACTTTAAACTACTTTACCAAGTTTAATATTTGGTCACAATGTGTTTATAGTGATTGTACTAGGCTTCACCCCATGTCTGAACATCCAAGGTCACTGGGCACTTATGTTCACCTTGTTTGTAAGGCAAATCTACGGAAGCCCATTAGGGCCACTTCACTTTTTTTTAATTTCCATTTATTCAAGATGTTTTCTTGAATTTTCAAGCTTTTTTCTTGAATTTTCAAGATAAAACATCTTGAAAATTCAAGAAAACATCTTGAAATATTGAATTCAAGAAAAGAACTTGAAAATTCTAGAAAACTTTTTATATATTTTTAATTGATAACTACTTAACCTATTCACTGGTTTTAATCATATTTGTCTACAATGTATCATGTGATGCTTTGTTTCGCATAGGTACATCACACATTTGAGCACCCTAGGTCAAGGTCACTGAGGAGTGTGTTCATTTTAATACCAAGGCTGCCAGCGAGGGGATTATAACTTAGTGATAACGATACCCTTGGTAGAATTTGCAGTTACACAAATTTGCAAAGTACTGACATATCTTATGAGGGCAATGGTGAATCCTCAAAGATGTTCATTAACCCAATCAACAACACCACAGGCCTGGTATTGGCAAATAGTGTAGATCCAGATGAGCCGGCTCGTAACGAGCCGTCTCATCAGGATCTGCACTTTTTGCAAGTACTTTTCACATTTTTGAGAACAAAAACTCCCCCTTTTCATAAATGGATTAGTCTAAAAATCATTTTGTGATGGTTGGATTGGTTGCAAAATTAACATATCAAAAATTATTTCAGTTACTTAGGAGTGAAAGGGTTAATTTGCGACGGATGTACTGAAGCTGCTGGTCCTCTGTGCTCATTGTTGCCACAAATTGTATTGCCACTCCTCGCAGCATTCAATCAGCTCCAATAGAGAAACCTTTACATGACCAATCTGTGACTCGGGTCTCCTGGGGAAAAATAGACCTGTTTGATATTCCAGGCATCTGGGGCCCGTTTCACTAAACTGCGTACGACTAAAATGTTCGTAAGTGAAAATTTAGGTTCGTCTGGAAATTTCAATTGATGGATTTACATTTATTGAGCATAGGCTGCATATATGCTCAATAAATGTAATTCCAATAATTGTTTACAAGAAATCATTGTTAATGTGAAATTTACAGACTATCATAATTTTTCACTTACGAACATTTTAGTCGTACAAAGTTTTGTGAAACATGAGCACGAGATTGCAGTTCGAAAGTCTGCAATCCGACCTATGAAAATCGCATTTTGATAATGTCATCTGACTTAGCAAATTTGTTAGTTGAGTCGGTATGAGTTTTTGGGCAATACATGTACTAATATTATGTTTGTAGTACGAGTAAAAGCCTTTGGTTGACATTTGTGGACCAATTTAATGCCACGTGAGCATTAACCCATTACAGACGGGATACGCTTTTAGTAGTATGAACCTTTTGAGAGAAAAAATCCCTATTTTCTTTATTTCCTTTCGAAAGTATATGTTGTAACCAGTCATTTGAACCGTCTCGATGAGACGGTTCAAATGAGTGGTAACAACATATACCTTTATCGATGAATGAACAAAATAATGAGATTTTTTCAACAAAAATCATAGTATCCTTAGACTGAAATGGGTTAAATGAGCACCGTCATTATATTTGATTGGACATGAGCTGTGATTATAGGCAATAAATATCATAATTGCGTCAACGCAAGTAAAAACGCACAACATCAATGTTAATATGGAAGAACAACTTGCTTGTCTCATATGATGACTCAATGTGGGTGATTTATATGTAGGTTGTCTGATTCAATCCAATGTTCACAGTAATAAAATATCCATTTGTGGTTGCCTATCTGCTCATAATCACCCTTAGGATGTCCTGAAAATACAATAAGTGAAACTACTGATCAGTAAAGAAGTATGACTAATGCCACATCTATTATTCATTTGTCCCTAATCTGACCTATGCCATGCTGAAAATACACAGGAGAAGGGTAAGTGGAAGAAGGGGGCTAATTCCATTGAAGGGGTGAGTGTAAGAAGTGGGCTAATTCCATTAAAGGGGTGAGTGTAAGAAGGGGGCTAATTCCATTGACTTAGAGTTTGCCCCCTGCTTGTGCTGACATAGTCAATTATTTCACCAATTTAATTAAACATTAGTGTTTGAGAGTATACATACTACTGAGAAAGGGGGTCTTAAAAAATCTGCGACAATTGTAGATCTTGATCCTCTTGCATATGAACTCAATTAGTCTACCGGTAATTGTTTTATGCCAGTTGTAAATATCTTCAATGGCGGAATGGTGAACAGCGTGCCTCCAGATCAGACTGCGCATATCGCGCAGTCTGATCTGGGGGCACGCTGTTCGCAAACGTTGAAAGATAACTTTTCTCAGCCTCTGGTTCGCATGTTAATTATTGTTTATTTACTCTGTAAGTGGAACATGGCTGGTGTATTTTCTTTGACATTAGTTGATGTATCATTCACATCAATACAGCCGATCATGTGATCTTGGAACTAACCGCATTTGCTGATAACCCTGAGAATTTCGAAGTAAGCCATATGGTTAGAATTATAGAGGAAAATTGTTCGTAAATGTTTCAGATAAATGCACTTTATAAGTGCCTTTTAGAATCTATGTTAATGCATGAATCTATGTCAATCCAAGTTACCAACCTATTTAAAAAATTGAATCTTTTTTCAGAGCTCCAGATAAGTTTTGTATCTACAGGGTATTATACCACCATATTTCAAATTCATTGCGTATTTTACTTTTACAAATGTATTATTGATTTTCTTCCTTATTAAATCGGGAACAAATGATACAAAATAGCCACATTTAAAAATTCACTTCTTTGAGCTGCAAAAAGCAAACACTAAGTAAATTTTCAACTTTATTACAGCGTTTTCACTACTCAATTTGAAAATCATTGCTGTGAGTATTTTGTGCTCCCACTTTTGATAACCAGTGCATATTGTGCTAAAATTAGTGGTTAAAGCAGGCCAATACACACCTTATCTGGAGCGCTATCTTTTTCTTGCAAGTTGGCATTGCCAATTGATGTTCAGAAAGTTTGATAAACTGGGCAAGATTAACGCAAGCGGTTATAATTCCAGCACAAAAATATTTACACAATTCCCTAACATTTGATTGGCTCGTAGGAAGTCTCTGTCCAAAATTTATATCCCAGTAAACTCCCACGTCGAACTACTTTCCGTAACCGTGAGGCGCAGTTCAAATAATTCTTAAGAAAACGGAAAATAAACACATTTTCTTGATGAATTTATTTCAAATGCTGGAATTATAAGGAATGAATGGCCTTTTTGTGGAATTTATCGGGGATATAAACTTGGAAAAGTCGCGGGAATACTGGACGAGGCCTTCTGGCCTTCGTCCAGTATTCCCGTGACATTTCCAAGTTTATACCCCGATAGATTCCACAAAAAGGCCATTCATTCCTATAGTGTTGGAAAATACCATGTCATGCTAGTGCAATAACATCTTGGGTTCCCACTGTATCTGTTATGCAAGAAATAAATCCCCGGAAAGAAGATAAACAAAACATAAGCTGTGGCATTAAGGAAGTTGCCTGGTTAATTAATTAAATTGGTTTCAGTAATTTGCGGTTAGACAATGTTTACATGTCTATGTTTACATGGTCAGTGCACAAGTAATATTTGTAATACGATACTGCATGTTAATCCATGTTGAAGATACACATTTCTTCAGTTTTTCATGGAAAACAATTATTATCTTTTTTCTCACCAAATGTATATGCTGTTGCCACTCAGTTGAACTGTCTCATCAAGATAGTTCAAACGAGTGGCAACAACATATATTTTCTTTCAGGAATAAAGAAAATAGAAAAAATATCGGTAAATGGTGATACTTGCGAACATTTGGCATGAAATTAGTTAAGCCTTACAATGCTGAATTAAATAATAGTCGTCTGCTGTTTAGTTTCTATTTTTCCCATCAAAAACATGGTTTGACAGCACATTAGAATCATTTTCAATGAAAATGGTTCTAAAGTGATGTCAAACCATGTTTTTATTGAGAAAGAAGACAATATATAAAACAGCAGCAGATAACAAGTTTTGTCCCATATTGGTTAGTGTAAGTGTTATGACATCAGACAGACTTTACATGCACCCAGTGATGCTGGTGCAGGAAGCCTGAAGGTATCAAAGAGATGGTTATCTCTCTGTGTATCTCTTATCTGAGATCAGAGGGCAAAAACATGCAGAACTCACATTTTGATATCACACTTTCATCTATCAATGAAAAACAGAAGTAGTATACCCAAAAGGGCCAGGTAAATTAGAATGTAACTATTTTACGACTATGGTAGATTTAACTCTTTGCATGCTAGTGGCGAAAATATCCACCAAACAAATTAGGGCTATATGTTTTATTTCTCTCTGTAAATATGTCTTGGAATTTCATTAGAATTGAGTCCTCAGGACTCAATTCTAATGAAATTCCAAGACATTTTCATGATATTTACAAGCAGAAATAAAAGACAATATGATAAATTTTTGTCCGATAGTTTTGAACTACCGGTATTTATAGCCCACAAGTTTCCCAGCATGCAAAGAGTTAAAACAGGCAAAGTGTTCAACGACAAACGCAGTGCTTCAACAGGCAGCGAAGTGCATTAAGTGTTACACACTAACTGTATTGTCATACCGTACACCAATAAAATAAAAACACACAGGAAATTAGCTGCACGTTTTCCACTTAAAGGCAACAGGTTGTACTTCCTATATCGCTACACCACCATCAACGGTATAAATTTGCGTAATAGCATTTACATTTCGCTCTCTAAAATATAGAAAAAACATGCAGGGTATTCACGTTCATACTTCGCTGTATTGTTATTGAGAGACGATTCTACAATATGAGACAAACATATTACCATAAACTTACCTAATAGAGTGTGTATTAGCAAAATTCTTAGGTCACTCTCCACGAAGTAGAAGTCAACAAAGAACGCTTCAAATGCAAATTTGGAATGACTACTCCGTCATAACTGTTATGTAATGCAATGTAATTAGATCAGAACTAACAATATGTTACATATAAATTTATGTTCGTCTTTTACTACTTTTCATTCCTAGTATTGCATTAAAATTATTGGATTTTTTTTGGCACAAATATTCACACTAGCTAGTAATGTGTGTGTATATATTCTGATCAGATAATGTATGATGTTAGAAGTTTGCAGTGTGATGTAACTATAGAGACATATTATTCCTGCCTGCACACACGACTGGTTTCAACTGGTTAATCATTGGTGCCTCTTTGATTCTCTTCATGTTCAATGTTAGCACAAATGATTGTTTGAAATGAGCCGACCACTGTTATTTATCCACCTGTTACAGTAATGACAAGATCTGATATTGTTCAGTAAATCACCCGAGATTTACAATGGGTGATTTTGGTGCCGTGATGAACAAACCCACCTTCTGACATTTTTCATCTGTTCTTTACAATGCTGAATGAAATTTTATACTTTTCATTTTACTCGTCAAAAGAAAATATGATTTGACAGCATTTTAGAATCATTTCCCTTGGAAATGATTCTAAAGTGCTGTTAAACCTTTTTTTCTTTTTCGACCAATTCAATCATCATAAAATGATTTTCAGACTACATCTAGCCCATTTATAAAAAGTGGGAGTTTTCTTTCTAAAACATATGAAAATTACTGGCAAACAGATTCTGATGAGACACGTTTTGCAAACACTGCTATAGAGGTCTGTTGTGCTGACAGGGTTAACAGCAGTAAGCATGCATCAGGAATTGTGTGGCGAACAGCGTAGCACAGTCTGATCTGGGGCTAATCAGTAGCCTATTTCATCAACATTGCAAAGTTTACTTGAGGGAGTAATCATTTATTTTTCCTGAAATGCATTATTTCATATAGAACTAACAAATGCATATATTTCATGATTAAAAGTATGCAGAATTATTATACTGAATTTATTACATTATCACAGCAATTGGCTGTGATAATGTAATAAATTCAGTATAATAAAAATTAATAAATTTATCATAAAATTGTATACTTTGCTACTAAAGTATACTTTGCAATGAAATAGGCTACTGATTGCATGATACCTTTTCTCAGGCAGAGGCTTACTTGATAGTTGGGTTTGAAGTTTGAACAGGTGATTACTTCTTTCTTAAGTTGGCAGGTATTTCCCCAATGTTGTCACCTTTTCTTTTACGATGCTTATGTTAATACTTTGCAATAAAAATGTGAAATTGTATGCTCCTCGAGGGCTTGTAATATGAAATAAAATGTATGTTTCTTCCGGTGCTAACAATATATGGTGTATTGTTGTGTGGTATGTTAAGTTAAAGCACTAATTCTTTTTACAAGGGTTGATATTTTTGCTTTTACCTTGGAAGGATATGCATATCTTACTGATGAATTATCCATCCTTCGGGAGTCGTATCTTAACACTGAATCCTATTGGGATTCACATCTGGGGCCAAGTTATCCAGTGTAATAAGTGTGCCTGGCTCTGGATCAGGATGCTGTATTTCAGTGCTGGAAGTTGGTATTGTAATTAGGGCCCCGTCCGTCTGTCTGTTATTTTTTTAAAGTTTTTGTAAGAGTTTCTCAAATCACGTAAGTGTGTCGACAAACCACATTTTCTAGTTTTAATGCTGAATGTCCAGTGCTTCCTTATACAGGTGCATTCCCACCTGTATATGATCATGACCTGGATGTTAATCAATCAATCAATAAATCAATAAATCAATAATCAATCAATCAATCAATCAAGTTTCCTTAGATTGCTACTACCACACACTCTTTCATCCAATTGGAATCACACTACAATGTTCTTTTATACTTTATCCAATTGTGATACATGTGTTAGTTTCACACGCCCAGTAACTCATACAATTTACTTGTATCCGTTTTATACCATTTCCCACTTCCCTGTACACCTTTTGTGATGCATGTCATGATGGAATATTTTATACATGTATAAAGACTTGAAATACCTGACTGCTTTTCATAATTGATTTTATCAGACCTAATACTGTATAAAATTAAGTTGACTGCGTCAGAGCCCCATTTTGTAATATGTCATTTCTTAATCTGTTCAGGGGTCCAACGCACAGATGTAATCAACTGAATTTTATGAGCTGAACCTCTACTGCTAATATAAAGAGATTATTTGTTTATTCAGCATTGTAGGGGAGTTTGGGCAATGAGGTATTGAGATTATTAGATGTATATTTACTGTGTCATGGCAATATGGGATATCATAAGTCTTGTGTGCGTCCAATATAGACTTTTATCATGATTCATTGTGACGTCTATCTAAGTTAGGTGCTAGCAGATTGATTCTAAAATATTTCTTAATGGTATTTATGTGTTTTTGCAAACAGTTTAGACCTTGATCAGACTGCACAAATGTGCAGTCTGATCAAGGTCTACACTGGTTGCAAACAGGAGTTACATTTTCACTGAAACTTGTTGATAAACTTCAGATTAGACACTGGTCCTTTGTTGCATTGTGGCGTGCAACGGTTGGATGAACTTCGATGTTGACACGTTTATCAATGTTTATTTTCTCTGATTTCCAATAGGATTATTACTAAGCCGTTCTGCAGCTGGTGGGTTAATCTACTGATATATTCTGTTTGTGAAGCATTGTGATTACACCAATATCCTGTATCAGTTCAATTGTCATACAATCTGCTTTTTTATGTACTCCAAAACAAATTCGTAACAAATTCAACACTTTTATTAACTCTACATAAATATTTAGGTAGAAAGTTGCCATGTCCATTTGTGAATTATCATTACTGAAATACATAGAACATAATATATGCAACCAGTGTTCTTTTTTCACTTTTTCGGGAAGGGGCTTTTTTCACTTTTTCGGGAAGAGGCTTAATGCCTTTTAAATGTAATGTGAGTTCAATAATAGGGGATTTTTCTGTAGTAGTTATAAAGTCATAATTGCATTTATTATCAAATATACAGTGTTTCATCTACCGTTTTTGAGCCAGTGAGTTAAAAGTTGTTATTTGATAACAATTCATTAGTCATCCCATTAAAAAATGATAAGCCAGTAAGTTTAACAAAATAAGGAAAATGTTTGAGTGATGATTTTTATTTTGAAGTGGGGGGAAACGATACTTTTTCGAGGGGGTATGGGGCCTTATATCTCGTAATATGTGGGTGAAAAAAGCACTGATAATAAAATACTATGAAACTATTTTTTCATGCATAAACCGAGGATTGAACCCACAACATGCTCTAAAACCTCTATAGGCTACAGCCGATCCCTCCATACCAAAGAAAGCCAAATCCCTGTGGTGAGACAGAAGTGCATTTGTTACCAATTTGTTACATTTATATTTCAAGAGTACTCCAGTTTCTCACACAAAAATGAAGATCTCAGATCTTCATTTTTGTGTGAGAAACTGGAGTAAAGTGTTTGACACAATGTAACAACTACTAACAAACCATCGGTATTGTTGTGGCGTCAGTTCTGAGTCAGTGGCTCCATCTGACCCATCACGCACACCCGGCTGTCGTTGTTCCCACTCACCTGCCTGTCAAATCTCGTCTTTGTCTATCCCTATCAGATGTGTTCAGGTAATCGACTACAACGCTATTAATTGCCGCTTTGAAACTGGGACTATAATGGTAATAGATTAGACATGTTATGACATCAAATCATGTATGAGGCAGATAATTGTCACATGATTCTACATACAGTGAATGGCTGTTTATTTGACCACCTGCAAGATTTTCATTGACTCCTGTATAATTTTGTATGTGGAATACTTAGTATTTTATTAATATTTATTATGTATGATACTAGTAATGTTCTTATGAGTTTCAAAAACAGATACAATGTATCATATATTAATTTATTTTTTTGAGGCTGCACATGTGACACACCATTAACCCTTAGAATGCGGGAAACGAAGTGTTGTCAAAACATGGTTTGGCAGCATTTTAGATTCTAAAGTGCTGTCAAATCATGTTTTTGATGAGAAAAATTGAAAATAAACAGCAGGCGACAAAATTTAATTCAGCATTGTAACAATGCTGAATTAAATTGTCGTCTGCTGTTTATCATTGTCTTTTTCAGAACAAAAACAAAATGTTTTGATAGTGCATGAGAATCGTCTCCTATTCTCATGTGCTGCCAAAATATTGTTTTTCATAAAAAGTAAAGAGGCTGTGACTGGAGAAATGAGGCTTATGGGATTTGTCACCAGTGTATCTCCTGATCAAATAGCACACTCATGTAGCCTGATAACAATCTACATTCCTTGTTTAGTTAGAAGCATGACAGGTGTTTTATTGATGGAATGGCGAACAGTGCAGATCCTGATCAGCCTGTGCAGATGCACAGGCTGATCTGGATCTACAATGGTCGCAAAACCCATAAGCCCAATTTCTCCAGTCACAGCCACATTTTACATATAAAGCAGTAAGCATATACTGTCAACAAGTGTTTTCTCTCGTCTGCTGATTATTTTACATTTTCCATATATCTCGACAAAAACATGTTTTTATGAAAAAATAAGACAACATATGAAAAAACAGCAGCCGACAGGTTTCGGTTCCCGCCTTTTAAGGGTTAATGGTGGATTGTCTAGCCTGTTGTTAGGTGGAGCGGTGTCAAATTCGGTGTTCATTATTACCGAGTTGAAGGGGTGAAGTGTTAGCATGTTAAATTACACACTTTTCTTTGTTCTTGCTTAACATGAGCCAAAGTGTCGCAAGTTTTTCATACCTGAAGATCACACTAGAAGATTATTTATTGACTTTTACATTCGTACAGGACAAATATAGTTGTAAATATTGAGGCTTTGTCTGGTGTAATTTCTGTTGGCTTTAGCACACATGCACCGGTTGCAAAGGATATAAATAAAACAAAGCTAGTTTATGTATTACGAAGCCCCACAGGGGACATGGATTTTTTTTTTATTAATTTGTTCCCACGATATAACAATTTGTTCGTTCAATTTAACGATTTGTTCCCACGATATAACAATTTTTTGACTCCGGCTCATATGAGACTTAATAGTCATGCACTGACCAAATACTTGCATGTCAGTCCATTTGGAAAATGTGTGTACATGTATATTGTATTAGCGTGTCATTGACTTTCTTCTTGTTTATTTTAAAAATAACGTTAAATGTAAATCTGTATGTTTTTACATGCATGGTCATGTATGATCAGATTTTTATCTTTAAAAATCCCCCAAGTTAAAATTAAAGAAAGTAAATTGACAGTGACCTATTGTTTCTATTTCTGCTGTTAAGTGATTGTAATCCATGTGAAATCCTATATCATGCCTATCTGGTATAGTGTAATAATACAAACAATTTGAAGTATTCAAGCTTTAATGTTATTCCTAGCGACAAAGGGAACCTTATGATGATGTTTGCAACCAGCGTAGGGACGGGCCGTGGCCTTGGGGACATGGCATTGGACTTCAATACTGGAGGCTGTAAGTCCTCACATAGGCATGAAAAATACTCACATAGTATTTCCTTCCAGCTGGATGAGACTGTGATCCCCATCTCTATATGACCCTATATGTTACTGGGATGTTATACCCATTCACTTTCACTTTCGCCAAATCAGCCTGTATATCCAACTTAGATCATGGTCTACAATGGTGGTATTGTTATCAATAGAATCGTTCTAACTGTTAACATAATTATATTGATAACACTGAACAACAATTGCCCTACAGTGAAACATCTCTAAACTGGACATGCAGGGAGTCCAGTTTTGAATGGTTACACTGTAATTCTGGCATATATATATATATGAACACTCAGAGATATGTTTTTGAGATTTGCAATCATGAACTGACGTCAAAATAAAACCTATTATGTTTTCTTGGTATCCAGGTTTTGAAGAGTTGAGATAATCTTATATAATACAGATGGCTTTTACTAATTCATCTGTCTTTCATATTTTCTGGATTAGGATACAGAAAATATAAAATACAGATGAAATAGTAAACTCTCAGAGGTTTTACTATAGACCAACAGTAAAAGGAGGAGAGATATTATGTACAACGAAAACAACATGAATGTACAGGCTGATCTGGGTCTCCACTGGTCAATAATATCCCACGCTCCTGCTTGTCTGTTGGTGTAGTAAATGGCAGTGATTAAATTCACACTTACAATGCTGAATTACCTGCTGTTCATGTTTTATTTTTAATTTTTTCCCCATTCAAAACATACTTTGACAGTACTTTAGAATCATTTCCAAAGGAAATGATTCTAAAGTGCTGTAAAAGTATGTTTTATTGAGAAATAATTTAAAACATGAAACAACAGCAGACGAATATTTTCGGTTCCCACCTTTTAAGCGTTAAACATAAGTGGTTTCATGTCTGGGCTGTGCCCCGGTTTATGTATGCTAATAATACTCTTGTGGTTTGTATTGTGATTGGTTGTCAGGGTCGTCAATTTCATATATTACTCATATAAACCGAATCTGCGAACTGTGAGAGTTTTATTAACCCGATACTGTAATATGAATATGTTTATGACCCGGGAAACGTGTCATGATTCAGGTTATAGGTCTGGATATTGATAATTTACTGCGTATACCACTTAGTGCATGTTACAAACACTTCAACTGGGTATAAGGATTTATTAGCGATGATAATAACAGTAATATTGTTATGAATACTTTAATGATATTTATCACTGGCAGATAACTGTTTTATAGTTAAATATATAGAGGATATTCATAATTTCGCAACAAATATGACATATATATGTTTATTGAGTGGTGTGAAAATATTGATATATGAAATATGGACATTTCACAACACAAGATGAACATATATATTATATTTGATGCAGAAATATCAATATTCTATTTATTATTTTCACCACCAAACAAATTAATGGATTTAGCCCCCTGGGTCCACTGACCCTCTCAATATCTTAGATGTGCCATGTTGAAGTGGGTGCTTTTAACCATTTTCATGCCGAGGATACGCCATTATGTTTGCGGAAACTCCTAAATATTTTCCTTCTATGCGCTCAGAAGTATATGTCGCGACCACCATTTGAACCGTCTCATCGAGACGGTTCAAATGAGTGGTCACAACATATATTTTCATTTAGAAATAACAGAAATAAAATATTTAATAAATTTGATCCCGTAAAGGTGTATTCCGAAATGAATGGGTTAATATAGGCATACATGTCACAGGACATGTGACAAGAATACAAAATTGTCTGTGGGAGTAATGTTTTATTGTACAATTACGTCATAGACTAACTAATATCCTTAACCCTTACAGTGCTGAATTAAACTGTGTCGTCTGCTGTTTATTTTATATTTTCCATTGTTCTCATAAAAAAACATGTTTTTACAGCACTTTAGAATCATTTCCAATGGAAATGATTCTAAAGTGCTGTTAAACCATGTTTTATTGAGAAAAAAGGCAAAATATTAAGCAACAGCAGACGACACTTTTCGTTTCCAGCATTCTAAGGGTTAATTATTATGTTTGGTATGATTCATACACGTCTACATCTAGTTTAAGTTAACAGAGCATGTGATTATTTACCTACAACCAGTTTTATCCTTTATTGTCTGCATATATTAGTCTAAAGTAATTGTCCTTAACGACTTGCCAGCCATAGTCTGTCATATTTTACTTTGATTGACATGTTGACTGTACTTAATTCTCTGCCTTAGTTTACTTGATAAACTTTGTTTAAGATACATATGTATCAAATAAATGGTTTTGGAATTGATTAAAACACTTGTAGGCAGCCTACATAGACCAGATCAGAAAATGAAAATGGGGCTATATTAACGTGTGTCACCAGTATAGGTCCGGATCGTCTCTGCACAGTCCGATCAGGATCTATGATGTTCTCCATTCACTCACTGAGGCTGCTTTAATTTAGCAAAATGATTGGTAGCCGATTTCACCAATATTGCAAAGTGTACTTTTCTAGCAAAGTATACTTTGAGTGAGTAATCATTTATTTTTCCTGAAATGCATTATTTCATATAGAACTGACTGGAAATGTTTGATGGCTAAAAGTATGCAGAATTATTATACTGAATTTATTACATTATCACAGCCAAAATGGCTGTGATAATGTAATAAATTCAGTATAATAACAATTAGTAAATTTATCCTAAAATTGAAAATTTCTCCCTCAAAGTATACTTTGCAATGTTGGTGAAATCGGCTACTGGATCTACAATGGTTGACAGTGCCACAAGGTTCCTTTTCCCAGTCTATGGCCTAATGGAGACCAAATTTCAGAGCCGCTGTTCTCTCATATTGTCTTTGTAGGATTGAGAATCTATAGAAATTGAGCTGTAATGTCAGCCTGCATTTAGGTGAATGATAACTTTGTATTTTATTGGGGTTCCTCCTTATAGGAATCATGATTTGTCTGGTTTGGCCCTCAGGTACGTTTTTATCTTTGGCTCTTTTGTTACCTGGGAGTTGAATTGGGTTATTGGCCATTATAAAAAGTCGTAAGATTATTACTGATCCTACTGCTTTTGGGAGGGGGCGAAGTGATTCTGGTGTGGCGAGGACCTGGCATCAGATCAGGATTATTCTGATTTCAGGGCGGAATATATAGTTGTTTTTTTTATTGTAAATACTCAGTTCTGATTTTGGGATTTTCCCCCCCATTTGTACATGTACTTGTACAGGTAATATATGGGATTTAGTACTAAACCCGGCCTTAAATGACCTTTGCTGTTGATAGGCCGTTAAACCCCAACAAACAAACAAATTAGTATTTTATTATTTTATTTTGTGCCAACTCATTTGAACAAGGCATACTTTACTGGACAAAATAATTAATAGCTACACAAAGACTGTTATGTCGTGATTTGGCCCTGATTAAAGTTGACCACAGGTAATTTTCTTGTATTATAAGGTCATAGTAATTCAATGCTTTTCTTGTACAATCAACTCAGCAAATATTTATTTTTCTGCGAATATATAGTATCTGATGAACCAATCATGTGTGAAGGAAATGTATATTCTCATGTACTTCAATGAATAAACAATGAATTATTAAAATCAATTTGGTGTATGCAGTAGAACCTCTCTAAACCGGACATACTGGGAGGTCCCCAGGGTGTCCGGTTTAGAGGGATTCCAATGAATTTCAGGGATATTAACACTGCAGGACATGCCTATGTGATTTGTAATCATGAACAGACAGGAATTCACCTATTTTGACGTCAAACATTTTACGCCTGCGCGGTGTGCAGCAACAGTGAGTGTCGTAAATTTGTTTCCAACAGAGTAGCTAATCAGGCTTTACCTCTAAATCCCTTATTTAGTCACTTACAACTACGTCTAGTTTAGAGGGGGTCTACTGTACAGTTTATAGTACCGTGTTGTTGTTTCCAATAGAGTAGCTAATCGGGCTTGACCTCTAAATCCCTTGTTTAGTCACATACTAGTAAGTAGCATAATTCCGCTGTTGTTATTTCGTTGTTATTTCGGAAGTTAATCTGGTCTTAACCCTTTCCCTGTTTTGCGATATTTCGACTCATCCAAATCCAAAACATCTGAATAAAAGAATCAAATGCTGGGTTAAATGATGGTTAAATTATCTGATAGAGTAGAAAACATTGTGGGAAAAGGAGAAATTGCTTGTTACAAGCAATTTCTCCTTTTCCCACAACGTTTTCAAAAGACAGAGGCGTGAAAAGTCGTCTCTATCAGGGAAAGGGTTAATTAAGTGGGCCCTGTGTTAAACCAGCCATAAATACAGAATTATAGTTTTATGTAAACAACACAGCAACAGGATGTGTGCATTCATTATAGGCACCTGCATATTTTAATGTGAAATTTGTGTTCAGCATAATTTACCTATTAAAATAATCAAACCAAAACTGAAATCATTTTGCACATACCAACATTATGTTAGTTTATAAATTCACACACCTTATGCCATGAATGGTCAAGTTGTCTGGCCCGATTAGCGATGTATGTACACACTTTAATTGCTGACTGACAGGTCATTACGGCCATTATATAGGTTTGTAGAAAGTTATTGACATGGTCATAACCTTACTGGGAAAACCTGAGGTGCCGGTCTGGTCAGACATGTGTAGTACAATGACAGTTAATGACCGATGACAGCCAATTTCTGGGCCCGTGCTTGTAAAGGTTTTGGAACACGTTTTCTAGATGCATTCTCGAAAATCAGGCAGTTTGATTGGTCGAGGCTGGAACCAGCCTCGGCCAATCAATCTTCCTGATTTCGAGCATGAGAATGGAGTACTTTACATTAGTGAAATAAAATCCTGGGCCTGATGTCGCGTGGGATCGAAGGGAGAAATATGTCTGATAGAAGGATGAAATGTCCTGAATCTGTGTTGGAAGGTTACTCAGTCTCTGACCAGTTCCTGACCAGTCTGACTGGCTAAGAGTGGACAAACAGCAACAGGGACCATGCTTAACCCATTTCATGCTGAGGATATGCCATTATGTTTGCGGAAAATCCTAAAAGAATTCTACGCGCTCAGAAATATATGTCGCAACCACCATTTGAACCGTCTTGTCGAGACGGTTGAAATGAGTGGTCACAACATATACTTTCATTGAGAAATAACAAACATAAAATATTTAATAAATTGCATACCCGTAAAGGTGTATTCCGAAAGGAATGGGTTAAGTTATAAAATGTTCTGAGAATCTGTAAAATCCAAGTAGACCAATTAACGAAATCCAGTCAATGAATAAAACAATCAACCATCCACCCATGTTTGTGTATTGCAGTGTTCGAGAACAAGGACCGGATCATCCTCGTGATGGAGTGTGCGACAGGCGGCGAGCTCTACGACTACATCAACAACAACAACAGGCTGGGCGAGCGGTGTGCGCGTCGTATATTCCGCCAGATCGTGTCCGCGGTGCAACACTGCCACGCCCGCGGCATCGTCCACCGTGACCTTAAACTGGAGAACATACTCCTCGACCACAACTATAACGCAAAGGTAGATGACAATATTCATACCTGATCATTATTACCTTGGCCCATGGTTGCAAGTCTTTCAGAATATGTCTTCCATTCTCATGCTCAAAATCTGGAAGATTTATGAGTCTATACATATAAGTTATTGTTCACATATGGGATTTTTAAGGTTCTCGGATGGGAGACTGCATTATAAACCGGGTTAATTATAAGTATGTTACTGTTCACATATTGGATTTTTACAGGAACTAAATGCGAGGGAGCGTTACGCTCCCTCGCATTTAGTTCCTTAAAAATCCAATATGTGAACAGTAACATACTTATAATAAGCCCGGTTTATAATGCAGTCTTCCAACTGAGTATTGATTTTCCAGTTCCTGTCGACCAGGTGGTCATTAAATCTGGTAATATGTTACATTAATATTGGGGTTAATTGTAATATGTTAAATAAGTGCAATGCGATACTGGCTAGCGATTGGGTTGGAAAGTAGGGCAAAATATAATGGTTATGCCCCAGCCATACAATTGTAGGATGGCATATAGTGTTACCCTGCCAGTCAGTCTACTTTTAGCTGCTGTTTTAGAATGTCACACAGATCTTGATTACTTCATTTAACTGCTGTTTCAGATTGCCGACTTTGGCCTGTCCAACTACTTCAGTCAGAGTGATTGGTTGAAGACTTACTGTGGCAGCCCGCTGTATGCCTCGCCGGAAATCGTCAATGGCCAGCCGTACTATGGACCCGAGGTGAGTTACAGACACAATGCGATTGTGGAGCAGTTACACAGTCTCAAAACAATAATGGGCCTGGTTTGTTTTGAAATTACAGGACTTTCCCACCTTGTCATATATCTGTATTTCATGGATATTTATTTTGAAAAAAAAATACAAATAAATTCAGATCTCATGCAGAATTTATTGTGCATGAGCTCTGATTTGTTTGTCAATTTTTGTTGTAATTTATGGAAAACATTGCAAAATAAATCTGCAATGTGAAAAGGCAGATTGAAACAGAGCTGGTTTGGTGACCTAAGATTATATTTTGCCATTCAATGAGCCATATTTGCCGAAGTTAATCGTGAAAATAGTTCCAGACCGTCATACTTTACAGTCATCATTACAGCATATCAAAACAAAAGAAAATTCCTTATTATGACTCACAAGCAGCTAAGCTGAAAGACGACTAGATGTTTAGATGAAGAAATTACTGTATGTGGTAATGTCTTGAGTGGTAATGAGTGGTTCCATTTGAGAACAATGGCAGCCCGACAGATGGTATTGACACAATGCCTTCATGAACACTCCCCAACTACAACCCAATACTCTAATATTGGGAGCAGAAACCATAGTTATAATGAACGGTTATAGTTAATGGGATTGAATATATGGGCCTTCAAACATTATTGAGCTTGGAGCTGCGTCCACAGGGTGTCGGATCACGTGTTTCCGAACGGCATGACGCCATGTTTTTTTATAGATGTGTTTATTAGAGTAGATTCCCTTAAATATCTTTCTAATGGAATGACATATTTTTATGAAATATACTGCAGGAAATGCGGTACACATTGCATTTATTGTATAGGCGGCTTTAATCTCACAATTCTGCCGTTTTGACGAAGAATTGGTTACCGTAAATGTAAATAAAAACTAGAGCATGTGAATGTAAGAAATAAATGTTACTTGATTCTTTGTTATTGTAGTTTATTGTTATTGTACATAATTTTCAGAGCACCCATAAAACACATATGCCATCGTATTTGGTGCGCTATATATCATCAAAATCCGTCCATTTGTCAGGAAGATTTTTAAGAAAATCTACTGTAAAAATGACGTCACGAATTACGTCACGTCGGAAAATCGGGTTCGGAAACCACGTGATTCCACACCCTATACCAGATTGTGTTCTCTAGATCTAAATGGTGGAACATGTCAGCAGACAACAATATTTGGTTCCCACTTTTTAGGAATTAACCCTTTCAACCCTAAGTAACTAGGATGGATTTATATATTTTTATTTGGCAACCAATCTAATCATCACAAAATGATTTTTGGACTACCGTAGTCCATTTATGAAAAGAGGGTGTTTTTGTTCTAAAAAATATGAAAATTGCTTGCAAAAAAGTGTAGATCCTGATGAGACTGCTCGTCACGAGCCGTCTCATCTGGATCTACATTATTTACCAAAACCACTATACAGGCCTGTGGTGTTGAAATGGTTAGTTATAACAATTCATTATAACACGATTATCTGGTCCCAATATTGAGATTATTGAGTTGTAGTCTTGGAGTGTTCACTAAAACGTCACAAGCCGGCTCATCTGGATCTACACTATTTGCCAATACCACTATACAGGCCTGTGATGTTGAAAGGGTCAATAGGTCAGTGTTTACACTGATCATAGTGATTAAGCCGAGTTTGTCGGCTGAAGTCCCAGGGGTAATATAGCTGACAAGTTCCATGTCCATTGTCTCCAATATAGGGGCATAATTACAGGGCCTAGTGTTTCACAAGGTCTTAACCATTCACACACCAGAATGCGCCTCATTAGTTATGACTCAACAGTTCTTTGAAACGGCATATGCAAGCGAGACAAATTAGAAAACGATTATAAAGAAATTGTTTGATGTAACGACCTGCATGTGTCTCATTCAGAGCAAATAGAGTTGTACCATGATAACATAGTGTCCTTGATATAGGAGTCGGTGCACTTGGAATGTTCATTTGTCAGTATGATCATGATCTACGCTGTTTAGTGAGTTGCAATGAAACTACCGTAATTACCCTAAATATTTGGATACCAATATGTGAGCAAACAGTGTAGACCCAGACCAGCCTGCTCCTGAAGGAGCAGTCTGATCAGGGTCTGCACTATTTGCCATTTTCACAGAATGCTTCGGAGGCCTCATTGGACAACATAATCAACTTGATAAATGTTTATGACACTTATAACAATTGGTTTTGGTGTCCGAATATTTATGGTAATTACGGTATATCACTGTCTGAGCATAATCCATACTGTGTGCAGGGCTGTTAAAGGTACATGCCCACTCAATAGGCACAAACTGGTCTTTATAAAACTACTGTCTGTTTCACGAAAGCTGCCCAAATTTTACGCCCATATAAACAATTCAAAAACAATATTTGTTTCGATAATATTAAATGTTATCAAAATTTAAGAATTAGCCTTCTTTTTATTTAGTGAAATTTGGTCAAATATTGATTTTATTGCGAAAAAAAAATTCCCCATGTTAAATCCCCATAGACATCTTCACGGAGTGAAGATGTCTATGGGGATTTAACATGGGGAATTTTTTTTTAATTTCAGAAATACTGGACAGATTTTTAAAATTTAACTTTTGTTTTCTTAGTTAGATCATATCCAAGCTATCTAGTCAGGTTTCGGAGTCAATTTCCAAATTTTTTCGTTTTTTGTCTCCTCCCACACTTCCTTACCACTTTTTCCCCCATGTTTTAAAAGTTCCCATAGACAAATCAATTTTTCGTAATAAAATCAATATTTGACCGAATTTCACGAAATAAAAAGAAGGCTCATTCTTAAATTTTCCTTTAATTTAATATTATCGAAAATAGTATTGTTTTTTAATTGTCTATATAGCCGTAAAATTTGGGCAGCTTTCGTGAAACAGACTATAAATAAGTGTATAATTGTGTCACTATTCCACCAGTTCTAAAAATTACGAGTGCCCACCATACAGATATAATCATTTCGTAATATTTATTTTACTGATTGTGACTCGTAGTGGTATCAGGCTATTTAAATATGCAAATGAGGCATGCTATTTTGGGGTAATGGTGAATGAATGTTTATTTTGCCAGAAAATGTCTCGGACGATGTCTATGATAAAATGATAAAAAGAACATTTTGTGCCTACTGAGTAGGCATGTACCATTAACCACCACTACAATACTGAATGGAAATGATTCTAAAGTGCTGTCATACCATGGTTGTATAGTGAAAGAAGATAAAACAACAGCTGACGACAATCTTTGTGTCCAGCATTCTAAGGGTTAATATGCTGTCTTAACTTTTGTTGTTGCAGTCTATAATAGCATATGCACGTAGTAGAAAAAAACTGCTTGGGAATTGATCAAAGAAAATGGTGAATTTTGGTTTGTATAGGACAGTTGCAGTCCACAAGGCAAATACCGTGTGTTAAACACACGACTGACCGTGAATGAACATGCTTATATGGCCATTATTCCTAGGGCAACATGGTCCGACAGTACAACGTACGATTATAGAAGACAATTGTTAATGATGGTTACACATACTTCAGCCTCAGTTTATGACGGCGACACATGTTACCACGACTACACAATGTCACCCTGACCCTGTCTACATACATTATTGTGCAGTCCACTAATTAACCCTTGCAACACTACAGACCTATAAAGCCGTATTTGCAAACAGTGTAGATCCAGATGAGCCGGATTGTGACGAGCCGTCTCATCAGGATCTGCACTTTTTGCAAGTAATTTCCATATTTTTGAGATCAAATACACAATTTCGTACAAGTCTGAAAAGTATTTTGTGATGTTTGGATTAGTCGGAAAGTTAACATATAAAAATCAAGTTACTTAGGGGTGAAAGGGTTAAATGTGAAGGTTATTGTGACATATTAAAGTGGCAAATTTCTTAAGCAGACACACAGACACATGGACAAACTTACATTGAAGCTCTTAGGGGGTGCACTCGGTGGTGAAGGAATTGTCTTAGGCCACGCCTCCATCCCTCTAAGACCCCAAATGTGTGCCCAAACACTATATGCCTCCAGGCTCTACCAAAGTTTTTCTCAAAATCAGGAAATTTAACCCTTTCGCCCATAAGTACGGTAACTGGAATGGATTTTGATATGTTAATTTTCCAACCAATCCAATCGGCACAAAATTATTTTCAGACTAGTCAATTTATGAAAAGGTGGTGTTTTTGTTCTAAAAATATGAAAAGTACTTGCAAAAAGTGCAGATCCTGATGAGACGACTCGTCACGAGCCGGCTCATCTGGATCTACATTTTTTTGCCAATACCACTATACATGCCTGTGGTGTTGAACAGGTTAATTTGGCTGAGCCTGAGCACATCTCCAGTCAGACTACCTGATCTTGATCATGAGAACCAATTACATGTCACTACATGATAAATGCATGCCATTTACATGACAGTTGAATCATCACATGTCCTGATCTACGTATACGCTGTTGTAAATTACCTATCTCACCATCTAGATGATAATATCGAGCCACACATATATTACTGTTTCGCATCCTGTATACTTATATAAATTGAATGCCGATATCTTGATCAGATGACAAATATTTCACACAAGCCGTTTATTTTAGCAACCATGTGCAACATAGTTCAACTGATACAAGCTTTATGTTTTTATATTCATTCATGAAAAATAGCAATCCTTTATGAAATAGTTTCCGCATTGTACGAGGTCTGATTGATTGATGTTCATGCTTGAATATCTGGTGTCAAATTTCACAGTTATACTCATTACATTAACAGCTATAAAATTCCAAGTTTTAATGTTTAAAAATTGGTAATTAATCTGCGGTATTCATGAGAAAACACAGTTTATGAAATCTCGTACCAAACACCGAACTGATATTTGATATTGGAAAGACTTACAACTACTTTGTATTTCATTTCATCTCTAAACTGGACACCAAGAAAACACATGTGATCTTATTTTCGATGAGTATTCTTGGTCATTTATCTCAGGTGATAATATCTGTTTGTGATTGTATGGTTTCATCATACATATAAGAAAAACATACTCGTGCGATTGTTACATTGTGACTCATGTTAACATGTACTTGTATCATTATTATTTGTTAAATATACGTGTACTTATAGATAGATAGATGATCACCAGGGAAGATTGTCTAGACCATCTGAGCTTCTTCTATAAATAAAGAAGTTACTTACTTTCTTACTTACTATTGTATAGCACACAACTATGGCTCATAATGATGAAATGACTGATTTACAGTGAAACCTCTCTAAGCCGGACACCCTGGGGACCTCCCAGGGTGTCCGGTTTAGAGAGGTTTCACTGTATTTACATTGCTAATTACTTGGGGAATCACAACTATTTATGTAGAGATAAGTTTATATAGATACGTTTATATATATATATATATATATATATTCCTTTATTCTCTCAGTTCGTAACATAGACAAATACATGAGGAAACAAACAAGTGTATAATATACTCAGATCATATCATGCAAATATGTCTATTCATACTTTGCATGTTCCCATATTCATGGACAACAAACCAAATTCTTAAGCCCTTATTACGCTGGAAATGTAAATTGTCGTCTGCTGTCGATTCATGTTTTGCCTTTTTTCTCAATAAAAACATGGTTTGACAACACTTTAGAATCATTTCCATTGGAAATGATTCTAAAGTGTTGTCAAAACATGATTTTGATGACAAAAATTGGAAAAAAACAAAAAAAACAGCAGACGACAAATTTTAATTCAGCATTGTAAGGGTTGACAACGATTGGATATGAACCTGCTCACCCATTCAAAGAAGTTGACGAACACCAAGGTCAAACTAGACTGGTCTGCATACCAAGCTTGGCTCGTTTTGTTTGGTATAGTAACATATGTTGGGCGTTTCATCATGCGCCGATATAATTACTAATTACGTCCGGAAATACCTACCTTATTCAAGTACAGGTAATATAATTAATACCGTTATATATAAAGGTTGAAGTGTATAATAAATTCCTTGTTGGTAGGAATGCTAGAAATGCCCTTCATTGTTGCAGCGTGGATATTAATAGCAGCGACGGCCATTACGATAATGTACATACGCTGTCTGTATGAAAAATTGTCACGATTTCAAAATCATGTTAAAAGTTAATTGCGGAAATGGCATCAGGAGAAAAAGTTCTTGGGGTTAGCCCTTACATCGCTATCTTAATTTTTTGTCGTCTGCTGTTCATTTTCCATTTTTATCATCAAATTCTTTGACAGCACTTTAGAATCATTTCCGTTGGAAATGATTCTGAAGTGCTGTCAAACCATGTTTTTATTGAGATATAAGGCAAGATATAAAAGCATCAGCAGACGACAAGTGTTATACATATGACTTTTCTGCAGCCTGATCGTAGTCTATCTCTATACTTAATTATACAACCAAATTATACAATCGGTATTTAATTTTAAAATTATAATTTTTTTTAAATAGTTTCATTTTCTGTTTTTCTTACATCTGAACGAAAGTATATGTTGTGACCACTCATTTGAACTGTCTCAACGAGACGGTTCAAGTGGTGGGCACAACATATACGTATGAGGAGAAATAAGAAAAATATAGAGAACTTTCCATCGTAACAGAATAAACAGTGTTTTAACCTCTGTGAGTCTGTATACCGAATAGCCTGTGTGCAGATAGGTCATTGTCCAGTCTTTGCCAATTAATTTCAACTAGGTCTATGAATAATGACTTGTCGAACAGTGTCACTCAGGCTCAGGTTGTTTATTTGTCCGGGATAATCTGGGTGTATTCTGGTTGCTAATGGATCACAAACGCTCAGGTACAATCAGAGGACTTTGTTCAGTTACAATGTTACAGCCGTAAATCCTACTAAATCCTAGTTAATCTAATTATAGCAATGATATACGTGATAAGCTATGGCAGTCCAGGTGCACATACAAGGATACGGAAATTAAAATATCCTACTTTTTTTTACCACCATCTGACTCATTGAATTTCACTTGTACATTCCTTCATTGCCTCCATTGTACATGTTAACCCTTCGAAGGCGGGAAACATAAATAGTCGTCTTCTGTTGTTTTTATTTTATCTTCTTTCTCAATAAAAAGATGGTTTGACAGCACTTTAGAATCATTTCCAACGGAAATGATTCTAAAGCGCTGTGAAAACACGTCTATCTACATCTATCTACCCTTTCAACACCACAGGCCTCTATAGTGGTATTGGCAAATAGTGTAGATCCAGATGAGCTGGCTCATGACGAGCCGTTTCATCAGGATCTGCACTTTTTACAACTAATTTTCATATTTTTTAGAAAAAAAAACACCCGCTTTTTATAAATGGACTAGTCTGAAAATCATTTTGTGGTGATTTGTTTGGTCAGAAAATTAACATATCACAACCCATTCCAGTTACTTAGGGGTGAAACACAGGTTGAAGTAACGGACCGAGGTCTATAAATATATTAAATATGCCTAAAAGCATCCATAAATGAAAAGAAAAAGCTAAAAAATGTTTTTACCCCCTCCATATACTTCTTTTTTTTTCTTCATTTATTGATGCTTTTAGGCATATTTAATGTATTTATAGACCTCGGTCCGTTACTTCAACCTGTGGGGTGAAAGGGTTAATTTTACAGAATCTAGTCTAGCGATGTACCGGTATTCCTAATGAAATATACAACAAAACAGCTCAGGGTGGCAATGTAAACAGAAATGAATTGACAACAAATTGATGCGACTATTCATGCTTTTCTCTCGATACATTCAAGATATTACACATATAGCGAATAAGTATATGGTAGGATCCATTTTGGTTAAATGTTTGAGTGCATGTTTCAAAGAATTTCAAATTTTATTAAAAGTTGTTTTTTATGCCACCGGGTTTCGAAGAAACGGGTGGCATATAGTGTTTGGACCGGCCGTCTGTCCATCCGTCTGTCCGTCCGGGCACACATTAGGGTACTTATGTGGCTAGCCCCACAGGGTTATGGACTTGTTAAAGGATAGGGTTGGTTATAATTAGCCACCTAAAAAATCGTTTTATGTGGCTAATATTTAACATGTGATAAGCCACATAAGTACCCTAATGTAAGAACGTCCGTCCATCTGTCCGTCCGTCACACTTTTCGGTTAACCACTTTGTCACAGTTTCTCAAATATGCTGCAGGTGGCATCCGCGTTCGACAGACGCATTTCTTGTTGAATCTGCGTTTGGCTGGACTATTCTTAAATCCACGTCCGTGCCGCCCCTTCTAAGCCCAGGGACAAGGTCACATACTTTGCGCATCTCGAAACCTTAACGCTCCGTCACTCGGGTAAATAATGGCCTATATTTTCTGTTTCCTTGCTTGGATTTGCTTCATATTTCACACATGCATTGCTCCAAGGGTCCTCTACTGCGCTGTGGCAAATCCACGTCCGTGCTGCCCCTCCTAAGCCCAGGGTCAAGGTCACATACTTTGTGCATCTCGAAACCTTAACGCTCAATCGCTCGGGTAAATAATGGCCTATATTTTCTGTTTCCTTGCTTGGATTTGCTTCATATTTCACACACGCATTGCTCCAAGTGTCCTCTACTGTGCTGTGGCAAATCCACGTTCAAATGTGCCCTCGGTTCCTTTGCTGCCACCGGGCGTGCTTTGTTGTCCTCTGACAACTCTTGTTTTAATATCTTTTTTGCCCATGTCCATCTGTGAAATGTTCAATAAACAAACGGATAATCGTCATGACTTCAGGGTGTTGCTACATGTATGACACTTTTTGAGATCACAAAGTGCCCATATGTTACATCGGCTATTCATTGCTCCCACTGTCTGTGGTTACAGGCATTATTCCCAGTTCATTCAACTGATATGTCAGTGACCTGTGATCGCCACATTTTGCATACATAACTCTTGCACTTTCTCTTCAATCGAAACATTCAGCTTTTATAATAATCTCCCCATGATATTGATGGAAAATTTGCTTAGGATTAACTAAGGGTTTCTTTTGCTGATAACATATGGCATGACAGCCATTCTTACGGAGCCCTGCAGGGGACGTAGAATTATTTTTTTTTATTAATTCGTTCCCACGAAATAACAATTTGTTCCCTCAATTTAACAATTTGTTCCCACAAAATAACAATTTGTTCCTTCAATTTAACAATTAGTTCCCACGAAATAACAATTTGTTCCCATGGGAACGAATTGTTAATTTGTGGGAACAAATTGTTAATTCGAGGGAACGAATCGTAAATTGATGGAACAAATTGTCATTTTGTGGGAACGAATTAATAAATGCAGATGCAGTAATCCCCATTTCGTCAGATTTTAGGGATCGCTTGACAGATTTTTTTCCATTGGCAAAATGTGGAATCCCCAGCATGAAATTGCCATGGTTGCTGGAAAAATCAAACCTTTCACTTTCGTCAGATTGTTTGATGCAATGTACGTCATTTAACCCTATGCGCGACACGAAAATTGTCGTCTGCTGTTTTTCATTTTTGCCTTAATTCTTAACAAAAAATGTGTTTTGACAGCACATGAGAATTGTCTCCAGTGGAGACAATTCTCATGCGCTGCCAAAACACGTTTTTATCGAAATATTGGAAATAAAACATTTTCAGCAGACGACAAAATTTATCAGCATAGTAAGGGTTAAATTTATATATGACGAAGCCAGATCAGGTAGTACAAGTTGCAGGTGCTTCTCACATGTTTTCCTGATTTTGTAATCTTTTCCAAAGTGAGTTGTATCATTGAATCACACACAAATTAAAGGTTTTCAAGTCCAAAATAACTCCGTATCTGGGTTGTATAGAGCGTAAATCATGTACGGATTAAGGTTTTTCTGACATGTTTTGTTTGGAGATAAACTGTATGTTATGTCTCCGTTCAGCTTATCCGAGTAGCGACAAAGTATAAAATTGACACAACACAATCTTTCTGCAATTTATTATTTCAACTTATCTGCAAGTGTCTAAATGTTTGTATTCTTTCAAAATATATCTTGTAAACCCATTTCGTGATAAAGTTCAACATTTTTTTGAAAATTTATTACTTTACTTCAGATTTTATTTCTTTATATTTATTTAACCACGCGGGGAAACAAAAATTGTCATCTGCTGTTGTTTGGTTTGACAGCGCTTTAGAATCATTTCCATTGGAAATGTTTCTAAAGTGTTGTCAAAGCATGCTTTTGATGAGAAAAATAAACAGCAGACGACAAAAATAATTCATCATTGTAAGGGTTATTCTCTACATCATTTTTATCCCTTTCACCCCTCAGTAACTGGAATGGATTTTGATATGTTAATTTTGCAACCAATCCAATCATCAGAAAATGATTTTCGGACAAGTCCATTTATTATAAAAACGGGGTGTTTTCTGGATCTATACACTGTTTGCCAATACCACTATACAGGCGGAAGCCTGTGGTGTTGAAAGGATTAACAATAAATGGGTATCAAAAGAGTCGCGAGTGCAGTGTCTGTTAGCCCGCTTTCTGATGTCATGTTTACTCCGTTCTTTTGAACTTGTATCTTTGTATGACGTTTCACAGTTTTCAAATGAAATGTCAAACTTGCACTTGAAACTAGGTTTCATTTTAGCACCTGAAAAATATTTGCCGACTATGTTTGATTTGCAATTACAGTATTTGTACAATGTCTGGTATATTGCCAGCAACAACGTATTGTCATTGACAATTTATTTTTAAACCCTTTCACCCCTAAGTAACTGGAATGGATTTTGATACGTTAATTTTGCAACCAATCCAATGGTCACAAAATGATTTTCAGACTAGTCCATTTATGAAAGGGAGTGTTTTTGTTCTCAAAAATATGGAAATTATTTTCAAAAAGTGCAGATCCTGATGAGCCGGCTCCTCACGAGCCGGCTCATCTGGATCTACACTATTTGCAAACACCATTATAGAGGGCTGTGGTGTTGAAAGGGTTAAACACAACATACCAAGTGAAATTATCAAAGTCTTCGGAATGTATACTAATCCCAGACTAAACCAGCTACTAAAATCAGCGTCTTCACTGTTTACCATTTGGTCAACAAAATACTCACTATGCTCTGCACTGTACTGTTTGCCATTCTATGAATGAAACACCCATCATGCTTCGAACATGTAAACTAGTAGTGTGCTATTTGATCAGGAGCTACATTGGCCACAAATACCATAAGCCCGATGTATCCAGTCACAACCACAAATGTGAAGTCTGATCAGTATTTACACCTGTGGGATATGCAATTGATTCACTGTGATGGGTGAAAGGGGGTGGAGGGCAGGAGGGGGATGGGTGTCCTGGGTCTTCACCGTTAGCCTGTGGGAGAAAGGGATATTATGGCGTTGGCAGCCAGTGTAACTGAAGATCTCTCACATTCCTGCTGTCTTGAATTATTGGTACTGTTTCTTTGAAACATTGTGCATGTTTCACTGACTGAATAGCAAACAGTGCAGACCCTGATCAGATTGCACAGTTTGATAACCCATATATTTTTTGTCTGTAGCGCAGTAACAAGTAACTACTTATAAGTTGCCCCGAGTTACAGACAGAAAATCTGTTTATTTGTTTGAGTGAATAGTGAGCAGTGCAGATCCTGATCAGACTTGCTGTTGAACAGGTATAAAGCTCCAATCAACAACCAATCAGCTTCAACCAACCAACCAACCAACCAACCAACCAACCAACCAACCAACCAACCAACCAACCAACCAACCAACCAACCAACCAACCAACCAACCAACCAACCAACCAACCAACCAACCAAAAACCAATCACTCAATCAATTAATCAATCAATGTCTGTTTGTTGCCAGGTTGACTGCTGGAGTCTGGGAGTGGTGCTGTACACCCTTGTCTACGGAACCATGCCATTCGACGGCTCCGACTACAAGCGACTACGTAGTCAGATCACCAACGGTGATTACTTCGAGCCCAGCAGCCCTTCAGGTAGGTAACGAGTAAGAGGTATTAACCCATTTCAGTCTCGGGATACAATATTTTTTGTTGAAAAATCTCATTTCAAATGAGTGGTAACAACATATACTTTTGAGATGAAATAAAGAAAATAGGATTATTTTCCCCTAAAAAGTTTCATACTACTATAAGTGTATCCCCCGTCTTTAATGGGTTAACCCTTTCAACACTACATATACCTCTATAGCAGTGCTTTTAAACAGTGTACATCTGGATGAGCTGGCTCACCATGATCTGCACTTTTTGCCATATAATTTTCATATCTTTAAAAATGGACTTGTCTGAAAATCATTTTGTGACACTTGTAACATTCTATTCATTCAATCAAAGGCAAGGGGCAATTTATGGCAGCTATATTCCAACAAAGTTGTTTATTCATAAACATGGTTTGCCAACAAATGAGAATCGTCTACATGCTTCTGTTGAATTTAAGAAAGGAAATGAAAACAACTTCAATTGCTTAAGATTGGGACTACCGGTAACAGTTAACAGGCTTTGTAAAACTAAGTTTCAGGATACATTTTGATAATTGCCTGCAAAATTACAAGTAAATAATACATAAAATTGTGAATTTAGGTCTAATTTTAGAATATAATTTCGTAGTATTTTTTGCAAAGCTTAAAATCGCACAAAAGGCATTTTAATATAGGCATTTATAGATGGATAACAATTTTAATTTCTGATATTCCCTTTTATACTGTCAAAATTAACTCTTTGCGGCAAACATATCCGCCAAACGGATTAGGAGTACATTGTATATGTTTTATTTCTCTCTGTAAATATGTCTTGAAATTTCATGAGAATTGTGTCCTCCGGACTCAATTCTAATGAAATTCCAAGACATATTCATGATATTTACGGGGAGAAATACAAGAAAATATGATGAATTCTTGTCCGCTAGTTTTGAACTATTTATAGCCCACAAATTTCCCAGCATGCAAAGAGTTAAAATGAAACTTCAATGGGATGCACACATGAACATATAAGCTGTATATATAAGTTATTCCTGTTGTTGATGGATACTATTATACAACTGTACATGTATCTGAGTGTTCAGTTAATCCTTACTAAATTTTGTCGTCTGCTGCAAATGTTTAATTTTTAATATTTCTCGACAAAAACCTGTTTTGACAACGCATGAGAATTGTCTCCTCTGGAGACGATTCTCATGTGCTGTCAAAACGTTTTTTTGTTAAGAATTACGGCAAAAATTAAAAACAGCAGACGACAATTTCCGTCTCGTGCGTAGTGAGGGTTGAATACTGGGTCTGTGTATAGACATTGTGTTGGATGTGTTTATTTCACTTCCATTACATAACTGGAAATCATTAAAACACCATAAAAGTTCACACTGCTTGTTACCTTGTCTCCAGGGTTTGATGTTTTCTTCATGACTAATTAACCCCATTTACAGGCCAAATTTAGTGCCAGTAGCACAATATACACTCTCATAAGGAAGAACTGTCTTGTTATTAATTTCATACTGTACAATAGGACACATTTAGTAGCACAATATACACTCTTGTAATGAAAAAAGTGTCTTCATTACATTTTGTCATAAAACTTACGAAACGCTTCAATCAGTGTAATTGTGAATGTGATTTACTGACTGAATGACAAACAGTGTAGGGCCTGATAAGACTTGCAGACGCACGAGCTGATCTGGGTCTACTCTGGTCGCATAACACATAAGCCCCACATGCAAAAATCACAGTTCAGTTCCTGATCATTTCAGCAAATCTAGAGAATTAATGACAAGTGAAATTCCTCTGGTAATAGCAACTGGCCACTTGAACTTAACAGTCTCAAAATTTCCCCTAACTTTTACATAATCCAAACTGAAATATGTGTCAGTTGGTCAGAGTTTATATCATCTCCATTGGAGGTAATAAAAACATGATCACATTACAATGTATTGGGAATGTGGCAGTATATTGTTAAGTTCCCTCAAGTGCTTGTATTCTATAGAAGCTCTGATATTGTATAGCCATTACTGGACACCTGTGTAAGGATCGCCACAGGTGCTAATGACCATTTGATGTAATGTGTACCCCCATATAATGTTGTGTCATTTTAAAGTGAAACTTACTTTGTGACTTGAGCTGAGTATCAAGTGTTTTGGATAAACCCCCGTTGGTGTTAGTATGATACTAACACATGTTCAAGGCAGCCTGCTATTGTCACTTCAGTTACAAGATCGCTAATATGTTATTTGATGATGAATATTATCATCTGTAGTTAGCGACCAGTGTAGGGTATGATGAGACAGCACGTAGCACGTGCTGTCTCATCGTAACCTACACTGGTTGCAGGTGTTGGTTTTCATATTTCTGGGTTCTTCAATGCACTCGACATACCACAGAACCCATTGACCAGTACTTGCGACAAATACACAAGAATTCCATTTTGCATATCACACAAGTTACAGATGATATGATTGTCTGAAGTTCACCTAGTTCACTCAGATACCGGGATTTCCTTACTTTGACACCCCATGGTCGTTTAAGTGTTGAATCAGTGAAACATTGCTGCGCGAGGCTTCTAACTCATTGCATTCTGAATTGATTCAGAAAAAATCTACATACTTGTATTTTACCCATTACATGTAATTAATCTGCTCAAAATGTGTGTGATCCATCCATCCATCCATCCATCATCCATCCATCCATCCATCCATCCAAACCAAACCAAACCAAACCAAACCAAACCAAGCCAAACATAACCCAAGCCCCCCAACAACAAACCAACAAACCAACCAACCAACACAAAAACAACCAACCTGGGCCCAGTTGCTCAAAACCTCTGTTAACAATATGTTAAGCTACCAGATGCTTTGAGCAACCGGGTCCAGTCAGTGAGTTATAGAACGCACACAATCGGTCAGTGAGTTATAGAATGCACACAATCAGTCAGTGAGTTGTAGAATGTACACGTATATGTTTTCATTTACAGAGGCTGCGGGCCTTGTGCGTCACCTGCTCACCGTGAACCCCGGGAAGCGGGCGGCGATGCCAGACATTCTGTCCCACTGGTGGGTGAACCTTGGCTATAGGCACATGCCCGACTCCCAGCCGTACGTGCCGCCCATGGTGCTGAAACCGGTGCCCAACTGCCATAACCAGAGCCTTTCCTCCGACAGTGATACTGAACTCGACACCGACCGCACCATGCCAATGACAGTACAGCCCTTAAAGGGTATTCTGAAAAAGTCAAAAATGAACGGGGGTGTCAAGGCGAGTGCCAAACAAGGGTCAAAGTCAGAGAACGTGGACCCGTTGGATGCGGACTGTGACAGTGTGTTTACCGGTGCTAAGGAGTATGGTTCTGAAATGACATCAGAGTCCAAGACATGCTTGAGTAAAGTAAGCGACACAGAAATAACTTCCAGTGTAGATAAAGACAAAATTGTGTTTGATGCTCAACGAATGCCAGCAAGAAGTATTTTGAAGCGAAAAGGAAAGTTTAGTTCAGGGGATAGCGGATGTGATCTGAACGATACCTCCAGGAAGAGCAGTGAGGAATCGACAACCAAATCCATGGATCTCAGCCAGCGGGACTCCACACTCGAGTCCCCGGACTACACCTGTATAGGTGACAACACAAACGACAATGGCCTTAGTAACGCCCCTGGTGCTTTCAGCTTTACCGGTGTATCCTCGCAGGGCCCAGTCAGTTCTCCATGCCCTGCCGACCAGCATAATGTGCCTTGTGATAGTTTAAATGTGAACTTGGGTGTCATACCACGCAAACGAAGCATTTTGAAAAACCGCAGCCAAATGTCCAAAGAAGAGGCGGATAAACGACTGAGTGCCTGCAGTATTGGTTCCAACTCATCGGCAGACATTCTCGACTTCTCGTACGACAGCAGTGACGAAGTTCTCTCTCGCTACTTTCGACAAACATCCCCGCGTGAATCTGTAGAGCTGCGGGAAGAGATTTATGTTCAGTCACGTGGGCAAGTGTCATGCAATGTCGACTTGTTCAACACGCACGATGCGAGGGATGTCTACCAAAAAGCTTTAGATATTTGTAAAAATCTATGACTGGTGCATGGCGGTTAGCTTTATAGATCAGCACCCGGTTGCTCAAAGTCTCTGTTAGCTTAACGGACTGTTAAATCCTTAACACTGTTAAGGATTAAACAGTCGGTTAAGCTAATAGTGGATTTAAGCAATTGGGTCTAGAGTGTGTGGATAGGTACAACTTGCATTTTCAAGCAGATTTCAGTACTTGAAACGATCTTTTGAAAAAAGGTGCATTTTTTCTTTATGAACATTGTAAAATGAGCCTGTAAAGTTTGATAATGTTAAGACAAAATATCCTCACTGCTGCCTCAGATTATTGTTGATCCTGGTCTGTTATTTTGACTTTCGGAAAGGGGCCAAACCCTTTCATCCCTACATGTAGGTAACTGGAATGGAATAGTCCATTTTATATTTCACAGTATTTCTTAGCAAAACATAGAAAAAATATCTGCAAATAGTGCAGATCCTGACGAGACGGCTCGTTACGAGCCGACTCGTCTGGATCTACACTGTTTGCACACATTGCGATAGAGGCCTGTGGTTTTGAAAAGGTTAATGGTGTTTGTGGCCTGTCTAGCTCCTGATCTGCTCCAATCACCACTTTCACCCTGATAAGTATCTACACTGTTGGTTTGAAGCATGATTGGTGTTTCACTGATGGCAAACTGTGCAGATGCTGATCAGTCTGCACAGATCTGTGACTACATCGGTCTCAAAGGCCATAATTATGTCCTGTTTCTCCAGTCACAGCAATCAATCTACAAAGGCCGCAAAGCCGGCAATACTTCTGAGGAATAGCAATAAAATGCACAAAATAGGCTGTTATATCCAAGTTGTATCTGCCCACATGTGTTGGTTCTATGGAATTGTGTGCGTTTCTAGTCCAAATTCACCTTGGCTTTTCAGTATATAAAATATAATGAGAGCTAATGTACCATCATTATCTGGACTGCCCATGGACAAAGATACCTTATCCAATTACAGATAGAATTATAATAGTAGTACAAAACATTTGAGGAAAAACAAATATTTTCTTTATTACATCTCGAAAGTGTATGTTGTTACCACTCGTTTGAACCGTCTCGGTTCAAACGAACGGTAACAACGTATACTTTTATGAAGAAATAAGCAAAATAATTATATTTTTTCAACAAAAATTGTTGTAATTTTGGACTGAAATGGGTTAATGCAGTAATCCATGTACATTGAACAATTGTGGTTTAATCATGCAGTTGGTGAATAATCACTCTATACGAATTTGCCCTCAGATCAGGATCTGCACTCGTCTAAAACTCAATAAGCCCCATAGTTGGCACGGCCAATCATGTGTGTAGTTAAGGTAAGGTACCATTGTCAACCATTTGTCCGACACAGATCTGCAAACATATATTATGTAGTACATGTATTTATTTCATCAATTTACATTGGTTTGTGTGTAATTCACTCTGTTTTGATCGTTGTCACCAATGCGAACCATATCTGTAGCCGATTTCATCAAAATTGCAAAGTATACTTATCTAGCAAAGTATACTTTGAGGGAGTAATCATTTATTTTTCCCGAAATGCATTATTTCATATAGAACTAACGACTGCATATATTTGATGATTATAAGTATGCAGAATTAATATACTGAATTTATTACATTATCACAGCCAAAATGGCTGTGATAATGTAATAAATTCAGTATAATAAAAATTAATAAATTTAACTTTAAATTGAAAATTTCTCCCTCAAAGTGTACTTTGCTAGATAAGTATACGTTCCAATGTTGGTGAAATAGGCTACTGTTCACATCTAGCTGAGCCATGCTCCTTACAGTACAGGTGCATGGCAGTCGATCAGGGTCATGGTATACATTGCTCATTATACTATTGAAATCACCAGCGATTTATCATACAAATCATATATGTGGCAGCAAATGGAGGAACGAGGCTTATGGGTTTGCGACCAGTGTAGAACCAGATTGGCCAGTGCATCCTCACTGTCTGATCAGGATCTGCACTGTGCACCACATCATCAGCGAAACACCCATCGAACGAGGACTACATAGTTATCCGGCTACAAGTGTGTGCAATTTGATCAGGAGCACAAATCCAATTAGCCCAGTGTCTCTAGTCACAGCCACAAATGATCCTGGGCCTGGTTGCTCAAAGCTTCTGTTAGCTTAACAGACTGTTAAATCCTTAGCATTACAGAAGCTTTGAGCAACCGGGCCCTGGCTGTTGACCAGCTGTTAAACACCATTAACCCTTAGACTGCTACTCACAACAATTGTCGTCTGCTGTTGCTTTTATATCTTGCCTTATTTCTCAATAAAAACATGGTTTGACAGCACTTCAGAATCATTTCCAATGGAAATGATTCTGAAGTGCTGTCAAAACATGTTGTAAATTGTTCTCGATGTTAAAAATGGAAACTAGAAAATAAACAGCAGACGACAAAAAAAATAAGGGTTAATTTAAATAAATGAATATTCCAGCAACTTGAATGAATATGGTTACAATAAGATTATGTAAATTTGAAGTGCTGTGCAGCTGGGACGGTAAATTGCGCAACTGAAGCACGTGCAGAAAGCAATCGTAGAATCTGTGTTTCAAATGAATGCCACACTGAGTGTGTAGACGACAGCAAAGTGTGCCTTTGACATATTCATGCCGTCCTGGTGACACCTTCACAGTGGGGAAACTCTGTATGCCATAATGACGTCTGTATTCAGGCACAAGTTGTTTCTAAATATTGGCCTTTACTTATCTTTCAATGGACTAATTTCTCTAAATTCATACTCAAAATCAGGCAGTTTGATTGGCTGTCATTTAACCGATCCACCCCTACTTAAATATTTGGCCTCAACAGTTCTCTGGTTGTTTTTGGATGATTTCGTTAATCATAAAACGGGTGTTTTGGAAAAGATAGCTGAAATACGAGCAAAGACTGCAGATCCAGATAAGACGGCTCACTATGAGCCGGCTCGTTTGGATCTACTAGTGCGTGTCTCTATTGGATTTATAGCTGTCGGTTGAATCAGAGGGACACTTGCTGATCAGGTGCAACACTGGTTAAATGCCCGGTTACATCATAGTGTTACATATATTTACCCTTAGAAGGCGGGAAATAAAAATTATCGTCTGCTGTTGCTTTACATTTTGTCTTACTTCTCGATGAAAACACGGTTTTACAGCACTTTAGAATCATTTCCAATGGAAATGATTCTAAAGTGCTGTCAAATCATGTTTTCACCAAGAACAATGGAAACTAAACAGCAGACGACAAAAATTAATTCAGCATTGTAATTCCATTAAAACTATCTTGTAGTTCCCTCTGGGCTCACTTCCATTTCGTAAGCATTATTGTAATTTTGTCGCCCTGTGACAGAACACAGACTCATGTGTCGTTTCAGGTAGAGAATGTCATTGTTATGTGACATTTACAGGTAACGTCAGCCAGTGTATGTAAAACACGACTTGTCACAACCCGGGAGTTTTTGCAGGAAGTAATATAGTAATATAGTAATATAGAGATGTAGTGCTGTAGTGGTTTTTGCATTGATCACAAGAATTTAGAAGCAAATGCCGTGTAAAATTGCATAGATTTTTTTTCTTAAACTTTAATTTGGATTCTTCCGTAACGACAATACCTATGATCGCTCAAGATTTTGCAACTTAACCCTTTGAACACCACAGGCCTGTATAGTGGTATTGGCAAACAGTGTAGATCCAGATGAAATCTTGAAATTTTAAGGGACATGGAAAATTTTAGGTGGAAAAATGTCCCCTGGGCTCGCTCTAGGCACAACACTGCGGCCTGTATAGTGGTATTGGCAAACAGTGTAGATCCAGATGAGCCGGCTCATGACGAGCCGTCTCATCAGGATCTGCACTTTTTGCAAGTAATTTTCACATTTTTGAGAACAAAAACACCCCCCTTTTCATACATGGACTAGTCTGAAAATCATTTTGTGACGATTGGATTGATCCGGAAATTAACATATCAAAATCCATTCCAGTTACTTAGGGGTGAAAGGGTTAAACTTGTATCTAGCAGTAACAAAGCAGATGCCAGTTCGGTATGGGATTGTTAGCGAAGCTGTCGGTCACTTGAGCTAATTGGCAGGTCCATCCTCCAACGCGATATTTATCGTCTGACGTGTGTCGGGACAGTCTGATCCCGGCCAGACTCGGGAAATGTTGTATTGTCATTTTCACTCCGTCATTGTCGCAACGTCATTGTGATCTTCATGCAGTGAAGCTACAGTCATGTCGTCTGCTGGTTTAATGTACAGCGGAACATCTCTAAACCAGACACCAAGAAAACTTTGATGAGTTTCTTGGTCATTTATCAAAGTTCAATTAATGGATTTACATTTATTGAGCATAGGCTGCATATGCAGCCTATGCTCAATAAATGTAAATCCAATAATTGTTTAAAAGAAAACAGTGTTAATGTGAAATTTACAGACTATCATAATTTTGCGCTTACAAACATTTTAGTCGTAAGAAGTTTAGTGAAATGGCCCCCTGATGTTTACCTTAGATGTGTTTCACTGTTATGTATCTCCGACTACAATAACTTTTCATGATTGCAAAGCACTAGAATGTGTCATGAAGTGCTAACATGTCTGATTTACAGTGGAACATCTCCAAACCGGATACCCTGGGGACCTCCCAGGGTGTCTGGTTTGGAGAGGTTCCACTGTATCTTCTATAAGCGATGTTGACAACATTTTCAGAGCTTAGGTGGCATTCAATTTGATGTGATAAAGCATGTATTGTTCATTGCTACATAGATCAATCTATCTTGGCATTTTATCTTGTGTAACATCATACACCTACAACGAATATAGCACAATATCTAGAAATCCTAATCATCCTCGTTCCACCCTCATTCCACACCCTCGTTCCACCCTCGTTGCTTGGCCCTAAATGATACCCTTTTGTGTTGATGGGCCGTGAAGTACCATTCCATTCCATTCCACCCTCGTGTCGCCATCGTGTCAATTCTGTGACCAGTTCATGTTGCTCACATTACCTTATACATAGACAAAATGTCATTGTGGCCCTCTATCAACTGTATGTGTTTATCATCATCTCATAAATGTATATGTGTCTAGTATACCAAGGGGCAAATTTATGTAAACCCTTACAGTAGTGAATTAAAAATATGTCACCTGTTGTTTGTTTAATTTTCCTTTTTTTCTCTGCTAAACATATTTGACAGCACATGAGAATCGTCTCCGTAGGAGACGATTCTCATGTGTTGCCAAAGATGTTTTATGAAGAAATAAACAAATAATGAATAATAATCAGCAGAGGACAATATTCTGCATTTTTAGAGTGAAAATAAATAAGAACCCAATTCCAACTGACAATCAGATATGTCATAATTATAATTTATATTTATCATATATAAGGTCACTTTATGGACAATATCAATTTATATGTTTATTTCACATGCATATACATGTACCATGGTCAGCTTACCACTTTATGTTCTGTGAACATATTTAAATGTAAATGCCCCTCACCTCCCCATGCCGAGAAAATGGACCTAAAGACACTCACGGCCAGCATGCATGTCCACAGTCTGATCAGGACCTGCATTGTTAAGATGTAGTCTTGCAGCCATCAGCATAGTGATTAGATTCTAACCTTACCGGTAGGTAGGTGACAGGTGTGAGCATGCGATGGGTAATTTAACGATCAGGGTTCATGCTTACCGGAATCCCAGTGGGTGGTTGGTCGGGCGAACGCGACGGTGTAAATTAACGGTAGGGATTCCTCCTTATAGGAATCACGATTTGCCTGGTTTGGCCCTCAGGCACGTTTTTATCTTTGGCTCTTTTGTTACCTGGGAGTCGAATTGGGTTATTGCCCATTATAACAGGAGCAAGATTATTACTGATCCTACTGCTTTTGGGAGGGGGGTCAAGTGATTCTGGTGTGGTGAGGACCTGGCATCAGATCAGGATTATTCTGATTTCAGGGCTGAATATATACATATACAAATGTAGTTATTTTATTGTAAATGTTCCGTTCTGATTTTGGGATTTTCCCCCTATTTGTACATGTACTGTAATATATGGGATTTAGTACTAAACCCATTGACCCGGGCTTAAATGACCTTAGCTGTTGATAGGCTGTTTAACCCCAACAAACAAACAAACTTGGTTCAACCACCAGATACGTCTTTGGCTTTCTTGTATGTGAGAGTTGAATCTGGTTATACCCCTTGTAAGAGTAATACTACCGGTATTACTTTTAGGGGAAGGGGCCAAGTGACTTTGGTATGGACCTGGCACCAAGTCAGGTTATTCTAATTTCAGGACTGAATATATATTTATTTTGATGTAAATATTCCGTTCCGATTTTGGGATTTTTCCCTCAATGCAGCAGGTTAGTTACGGGATCTAACCCGTTGGCCTTAAATGACCTTAGTTGTTGACAGGCTGTTAAACACCAATCAATCAATCTAACCATACCGTGTAAATGCACTGATCATGATTAACAGCTGTCTCAAATGTTGTATTGTCAGTTTAGCCAACTGACGACCCAATTACTGTGTTGAATTGAAGGGGTAAGTGGAAGAAGGGGGCTAAGTCCTTATGGACTTAGCCCCCTTCTGCCACTGACCCCTTCATTTGTGAATGTCATGTTTAGCGAACTTGTAGAATGCTTCTGTATTTATTAAATCTGCATGTGTGCTAGGTGAGATAAAACTTCAAAAGTTGAATATTTTGTTTGTGTTCTTTACCACTGCCGGGTGATTGTAAGCGTCATGAAAAGCCCTTAAAGGGACAGTACAGAATTGTATGTGGATTGGCAGGCTGACATGGGTCTACACTGGCCAGAATTCTGCTTGGATTGCCAGGCTGATCTGTGTCTACACTCTACACTGTCCACAAAGACCCTATAAGCTTCATTTCTCCTGTGACGTCCACATATAAAACGCGCCATATGATTTTGTTCCTAAAAACATGTTTGATTTTTCACGAAATATATTTACAGAAACCGCTATATTTCCTGTAAATGACATCGAAAGATGACAAAATAATCATAGCGAATACGGAATTATATTCCACATTTGCATTCAGAATTCCATCAACTTTCGATGTCCTGCACAGAAAATATCGTAAATTTTGTAAATAATTCTCATGCACATGTTTTTAGGTACAAAATCACATGGCGTGTCTCATATGAGGCTGGTATTGATAAGGTTGAGTCTAGGTCTGGACCAATGATTATAAATAGTTTCTGAGCGTGTACTCCTTGCTCATGCTCAAACACAGGAAGTCTGATTAGTAGAGACGGAGCTGTGCTCAGCCTCAGCCACTCTACTTGGAAGAAGTATATGCTTGAGCTTGTCGCCAGAAATTGTGGTTCCTAATTGCCCAACCCCACCACCTCCATCCCCCACAGTGACCAGATGACTGTTGCCACAGTCAACGTCTTTGTATTTCACATATTTTGATTCATAAAATGACTCCTTCAAATTAGAATCCATGTGTCAAAACTAGGTCTATTATTTTTTTTTAAATTTGGTTTCCAATACATTGCTTGACATAATGGTAATTAACCCTTAAACCGCTATCTTATTTTGTTGTCATCTGCTGTTTATTTCCATTTTTATCATCAAAAACATTACTTTGACAGCACTTTAGAATAATTTAAAACATGCTTTGACAGCACTTCAGAATCATTTCCATTGGAAATGATTCTGAAGTGCTGTCAAAGCATGTTTTTATTGAGAAATAAGGCAAGATATAAAAGCAACAGCAGACGACAATTATTGTGAGTAGCGGTCTAAGGGTTCATTGTTTTGCTATTATTAAACAAGGGTGTGGGAAACTTGTGGGCTATAAATAGTTCAAAACTAGTGGACAAAAATTCATCATATTTTCTTGTATTTCTCCACGTAAATATCATGAATATGTCTTTGGAATTTCATTATAATGGAGTCCTGACGACTCCATTCTAATGAAATTTCAAGACATATTTACAGAGAGAAATAAAACATAGACTCCTAATTCGTTCGGCGGTATTTTCCACCACTAGCATGCAAAGAGTTAAAGGCACTGTGTGTCGGGTGATATTTAATGTGTGGTGCTTCGATTTGTGAACTAAATGACCTGTATTAATCAATTGCACGATTTAATTTATTCAAATTCCAAAAGGTTTACATTAGTATATTACAGAATATATTATCATCAGAAACTGTGATAAACAAGGGAGATAATTTGATTTGGCTATGTATTTTTGCTATTAACCCTTCCTACACTGAATTAAATGTTGTCGTCTGCTGGAAATGTTTTATTTTCAATATTTCTTGACAAAAACCTGGTTTTGACAGCACATGAGAATCGTCTTCAGTGGAGACGATTCTCATGTGTTGTCAAAACCAGTTTTTTGTTAAGAATTAAAGCAAAAATGAAAAACAGCAGACGGCAATTTCCGTCAACAGCGTGGGAAGGGCTAAGCAGAAAATTATTTTTTGCTGTGAAATGATCATACGCATTTAGAAAGAAGTTTTCATAAATAATATAAACAAAATTAAATTACCGGTAGTCACCATCAATTGCAGAAGAACACACTTAGTTAGTTTTCACTAATATAAACATTTATTTTTACTCATCCCGTTTTTTTTACATGATACATATGAACAATTGGGTTCAGAAATACGATACAATTCTATAATTAAATTATTTTTAGCAAACAATTATTTCACCACTTTCTGTGCATATCTGCGACTCGGTGCCTTTAAAGTGTCAGGACATAAATAACACATTTTATTTTGTATAAAGAACTTATGTGAACCTGCCTCCTATTATTATGTGCCAAAACCACACAGCTTAGTTCCCCTGTTCTGCACATAAGCGGTCACATACCAAAAGGTACACATTTAATTGTATTACATTTAGATATATTTAATAGACCTAGACCAACATGCACTGGATGTGTCAACACTTGATAAATTTACATTTATTCTCTACAACCACTGTATACCCAGATCAGACTCCACATATGTGCAGTCTGATCTGGGCATACACTGGTTGAAAACACTTAGTTTCCCCCTTTTTCTTTGCATTGTTAAATGAACTTATTTGAGGACGTCTCGGTAACTAAGCCGTATGACACATTACGGCTGTCGCCCACAGGTTAATACGCTTATACCTGTATACAATCGTACACAATACACTAGGATGAGACCACGCAGTGTAGATACGTATCTCCGCGAGGCTTTAGACGTAGGGAGGTTAGACGAGGTGGACTCTGTTGTCAATTAAGCCCAAACTGTCACACAATGTGGTGTTGCCATTGAACATTCGGCCACCTCGTTAGTTAGATCAGGCAAGTGGTGGTTGGTTGGGAGCTTGCATGAGTAATTTAACGATCGGGATTCGTCTGTTTTTGGTACCTGGGAGTTGAATTGGGTTATGGCCCATTGTAAAAGTAGTAAGATTATTACTGATCCTACTGCTTTTGGGAGGGGGCAGAGTGATTCTGGTGTGGCGAGGACCTGGCATCAGATCAGGATTATTCTGATTTCAGGGCTGAATATATGTATTTTTATTGTAAATATTAAATTCTGATTTTTGGGATCCCCCACCCCCTTTGTACAGGCAATATATGGGATTTAGTACTAAACCCGTTGGCCCGGCCTTAAATGACCTTAGCTTTTGATAGAGCCATTAAACACCACTAAATCAAATAGATCAGCCAAACTTATTTTGTCAAAATGAAACGCGTTTATGTGAAAATATCATACATAAATGTTTTTTTATCAAAATACACATGATTTTTATATCCTCGGCATACAAAGTATGTCAAGGAGTATATAGTTTCGTATTTCTGTCCGTTCGTTCGTTCATCCGAGCAACCAAACTAGAGGAAGGGTCCATTAGGGCGGACCCCAACTCAAAATAATCCTTTGATTTAATCTGTGTGGCCCCTTATTCTATTCATAACAAGGGGACATTTCTATTGTTAGTATTGTTCTAGAACAATGGAAATGGCCCCTTCCTTCCTGCTGGTGGCACGTTCGACCAGGCGGTGGGCATGGGTATCCGTGAGCCCCTGCACACTTGCTCTAGTTTGTCAAAACATTATACAACCACATATTATGTCAAACTGTTATACAACATGTTTATGTAAAAATGTTACACAACATGTTTCTTTAACCCTTTCAACCCTGGTGCCCAGAAAGCCAACATGTGCAAACACTGTAGATCCAGATGAGCCGGCTCATCAGCATCTGCAACATTTGTCACTATTATTCACCTCTAAATAAATCCACATTTTGTAATTAATGGAATAGTACAAAAATTCATATGAAAAGCCAATTAATTAACACATATCACTTTGCATTTTTAGACACCATGCCAGCAATGAGAGCAGGGACGGGAATGCGCTCGAATGAGCCCAAAAATAGGATAACCACCTACTCTCTGTTTCACAAAATCTGCCCAAATTATACGGCTATATAAACAATGCAAAAACAATATTTTTTATTAGATAATATTAAATTAAAGCAAAATTTAAGAATGAGCCTTCTTCAAATATTGATTTTATTACGAAAAACTTATTTGTCTACGGGAATTTAACATGGGGGGGGTGGGGAGGAGGTGGAGGAGCTGTGGGACGAGTCAGAAAATAGAAAAATTTGGAAATTGACTCCGAAACCTGGACAGATAGCTTGTAAATGATCTAAGAAAACAAGTTAAATTTTGAAAATCGGTCCAATATTTCTGAACTTCTAAACATTTTCCCACGAAATAAAAATAAGGCTCATTCTTAAATTTTCCTTTAATTTAATATTATCAAAAAAAATATTGTTTTTTAATTGTTTATGTAGCCGTAAAATTTGGACAGCTTCATGAAACAGACAGTAGTTCCCTAAATGCTGGATCCGCCCCTGGAGAGGTGCAATCTGAGACCTATTGCATTCAGTGGTGTAGCTTCTGATGAACTTGTACATTCACACCTTGTCATCAGGAACTACAGTACATTACAAAACTGTCCTGTAAATATGCAGGTGTATGTTCGTGTACACCAGCCATTGCGACAACACAAGAAATCAGTAACACTGATGTATGTACCCCGAAGAAGTGTAGTTAACCCTTTCAACACGTAACTTAATAGGATGTTCCATGCCAATGTTTCACGCTATTTCATTAATTTTGTTCATTCAAATTATCCCATTTTTCTAAAAGGGTAATCTGTACGACGTTTAAAATTATTAACAAACAGTGGAGATCCTGATGAGACGGCTCGTTACGAGCCGGCTCATCTGGATCTGCACTGTTTGCAAACATTGTCTCTATAGAGGTATGTGGTGTTGAAAGGGTTAAAAAGTGTTTTCCCATTGGAAATGATTTGAAAGTGTTCCCAAACCATATTTTGATGAGAAAAAAGGAAAATAAGAAATAAATGGCAGATGACAAGATTATATTAGCAGTATAAGGGTTACATTGCCTACACATCTATATACATCAGGCGCGGATCAAGGATTTTGGGTTAGGGGGGGGCGTAACTATTTTGCAATACTTGACTCTCTAGTCAAGTATTGCAAAATAGTCGAGATAGCGCTAGGGGGGTCCGGGGGCATTCCCACTGGGAAAATTTTGCAAATCTACATCGCATTTCCTGCGTTCTGGCGCATTTTGGAGAAAAAATATTGACACTGTCACAGTATGTTTAGACATGATTTTTGTTTGAAAACGTTTAAATTTTGAAACAATAAGAAAACGACCGAAAAATGCATGGAATACATGGCACTTGGCATGAAACGTGCCTTGTAACTTGTAAAATATCTTTAGTCGGCGAATTTTAGGGGGATGTGCGCCGGGTCCGCCGCCCCCCCCCCCCTGAATCCGCCCATACGTGTATATCACCAAATTGTCTCTACCAATGTAGTTCTGAGTACATAACTAATTACATTTCATTACACTGCATTGCATAAGCGTTACCGGTATGTTTGTTGGTTTGTTAGCTATCAACAGCTAAGGTCATTTAAGGCCGGGTCAATGGGTTTAGTACTAAATCCCATATATTACCCTGTACAAGTACATGTACATGTTCAAGTACATGCACAAATGGGGGGGGGGGATCCCAAAATCAGATACTGATTAATTACAATAAAAAAACTATATATTCAGCCATGAAACCAGAATAATCCTGATCTGATGCCAGGTCCTTGCCACACCAAACACTTGGCCCTTTCCCAAAAGCAGTAGGATCAGTAATAAATAATCTTACTACTTTTAATATGCATAAGCACTATGACGGAGTAGTCTTTCCAAATGTGAGTTTGAATCGTTCTTTGTTTACTTTCTACTTAGTGGAGAGTGACCTAAGAATTTTGCTAATCCACACTTTATCAGGTAAGTTTATGGCAACATATTGTAGAATTGTCTCTCAATAACAATATAGCAAAACATGAATGTCAACGCCCTGCAGGTTTCTTCTATATTTTAGTGTGCGAAATGTCAATGCCATTACGCAAATTTTTACCGTTGATCGTGGTGTAGCGATATAGTACAACCTGTTGCCTATAAAGCGGAGAACGTGCAGCTACTACCAATGGTGCCTGCACGATATTATCGATATAGTGTAACCAATCTACCACAGCCGACTCGGCCATTAGTGCGGCAAGCTATCTATTGCGATAATCAAAGATTGTTCATGTTTACATGTCCATACAGATCATCTGTAAAAATAACACAGTGTCTGTCTGGCCATTAGTAATTATATACCACTCATCCATTATGATTAATTCAGAATTATTGTTTGTTTCAATCGGGGAGTCTGAGAAAATCAGCCTTATTACCATGCTTGAATTATCCCTTTCAACACTACAGCTCTTACGGTGTGTTTGCAAACAGTGTAGATCCAAATGAGCCGGCTCATAATGAGCCGTCTCATCAGGATCTGCACTTTTTTTGCAAGTTTATTTGTTTATTGGTGTTTAACAGCAATCCAACAGCTAAGGTACCGTAATTTGGGGTGAATAGGGACATCTGTTTAAGATTTTCTATTGTGGCACATTCAACTATGTTTCTATTTAAACAATTCCAACATCAAAAGTTGGCCAATGATACATAGTATTGAAGCACATATTTTTTTTTCGAATTTTATGTTTTAGACCAATTTTTTATTTCTTAAATGGCTGTCCCTATTCACCCCGGAGATGATCCGGAGATGGGGTGAATAGGGACAGGCAAGTACATGTATTACTATACCTAGCCCTATCCTACTCAATTGTGGGGTGAATGGGGACAATACTATTGTTTTAAAAAAAAAAGAAACAAGGCAATGTTCAGGTGAAAACATGTTCATATTGTCACGTCTGGAAACAATTAACGAAAAAATGTTCTGTCTGAACAGCGTTCAAAATCAGAACGGAATATTTATATCTATAAATAATATATTCAGCCCTGAAGTTAGAATAACCTGACCTGGTGCCAGGTCCATACCACACCCATTCCCCTAAAATATGATTACAAATAATCGCAATACTCACATAAGGGGTATAACCAGATTCAACTGTCACATACAAAATGCCAAAGACGTATATGAGGGCCAAACCAGGCGGAATTCCAGTAAGGATGAACACTGATCGTTAAATTACTGATCGCATGCTCCCACCTGCCACTTTTTTCTTTTTTTTTCCAAGGAATTTTCATATTGTTCAGAAAAAAACAACACCCCTTCTTACAAATGTACTTATCGGACAATCATTTTGTGGCAATTAAATTGGTCCTTAAATTAACATATCACGGTCCATTCCAGTTATTTACGGTTGAAAGGGTTTAATGTCCTCCCTGTCACCTGGGATGTGTTTGGGAGGGTGCATATATAGATAATTAGCATGCCATGCATGTCACAGGTAGGAATTAGCCAGCCACGCAATATCTCATTTTGCTGTGAAATGCTGCAAACAGTTATTACAATTACAATTTATTCTTCAAATCAGCGAAGTGTTTGACACTGGATTTATGGTTTCAAAATAAACTAGACATTCTGTTTGGAAAACACAGGTACCCTTAGAAAACAATATACAAAATATGTGTGCAGCAACGCACAAAACTGAAGTGTGTGACCTTGACAATGGGGGCAGAGGAGAGGTGGGTGGGGTATGTGTAGAAGAACACCAAAAATGCCCATCAATGAACCGAATACGTGCACTCGTCTTTTGTACGTTGTTAAATGCTGAACAACAGTGACAAACAGGGCCCGGTTGCTCAAAACCTCTGTTAGCTTAACAGACTGTTAAATCCTTAGCAATGCTAAGGATTTAACCGTCTGTTAAGCTAACAGAAGCTTTGAGCAACCGGGCCCAGGTGTAAACAGGAAATCAGTAACACTGATGATGGATATACCCCTCAAAATATTTAACGCCAAAAAAACTGCAACGCAAACTTCTAAGTCATCGGGTACAAGGGTCGTATGAGTAGGCTACAGAATGAAAATATAGTTTGTTTGTTTATTGGTGTTTAACAGCCTATCAACAGCTAAGGTCATTTAACATTGAAATATATATTCAGCCTGGTGCCAGGTCCACAAATAAAATATCAAAATTCACTTTTCACATCCATACGCCGTAAGGAAGCTGCATACCAAGTTTCAAATTTCCACCTACATGTATTGTGCCTGTGACCACTAAACACGGGAGATAATATCCAGATAATACAACAACATGCCAGTATACAACTGTATGTACGGAGCTTTCACCTTGATGTGTTGCAGATTCAATCTCCATGTAGTGTCACATCTGCTTGTGTTAATACAAGTCAACAAATACAAGGTTACTGACATGGAACGGTTATTGGATAAATAAACACAGCCCTCTGGTAGACTATTCTAGCTTACAAAACTTGTTGCAACTATAGATTGGTCAGTAAGCAAGGCCCAGGTACCTCTAAATATCTAAAACTAGATGGCCGCGGCCTGCATGTCGCGCCTTGTGGCGAGGCATGAACAGTACGTACGTACGTACGTACGTACGTACGCCAAAGTGCCGACTATATCGCGCTTTCCGCAAGCAGGCGCGAAAAAAACTTTAACCCAAAACTTCAAAGTAATTTGATCTTGACATTGGGCACAGGGGCCGCACGGGAGGGGGGTAGAATGAAAATATAGATGATGATAAACACCCATGTGAAGTTTCAAGGTAATTGGCAAAGCAGTTGCAGAGATATAGTATAACGAAAGACTTCAACGAAAAAAACTTAACGAAAAACTTTAACCAAAAAACTTAACCAAAAAACTTAACCAAAAACTTTAACCAAAAAACTTAACCAAAAACTTAACCAAAAACCTTAACCAAAAACTTCAAAGTAATTTGACCTTGACATTGGGCACAGGGGCCGCACGGGAGTTGGGTAGAATGAAAATATAGATGATGATAAACACCCATGTGAAGTTTCAAGGTAATGGGCAAAGCAGTTGCAGAGATATAGTATAACGAAAAACTTTAACCAAAAAACTTAACCAAAAAACTTAACCAAAAACTTTAACCAAAAAACTTAACCAAAAACTTCAAAGTAATTTGACCTTGACATTGGGACAGGGGCCGCACGGGAGGGGGGGTAGAATGAAAATATAGATGATGATAAACACCCATGTGAAGTTTCAAGGTAATGGGCAAAGCAGTTGCAGAGATATAGTATAACGAAAAACTTTAACCAAAAAACTTAACCAAAAACTTTAACCAAAAAACTTAACCAAAAAACTTAACCAAAAACTTTAACCGAAGAACTTAACCAAAAACTTCAAAGTAATTTGACCTTGACATTGGGCACAGGGGCCGCACGGAGGGGGGTAGAATGAAAATATAGATGATGATAAACACCCATGTGAAGTTTCAAGGTAATGGGCAAAGCAGTTGCAGAAATATAGTATAACAAAAACCTTTAACCAAAAAACTTAACCAAAAACTTTAACCAAAAAACTTAACCAAAAACTTCAAAGTAATTTGACCTTGACATTGGGCACAGGGGCCACACGGGAGGGTGGTAGAATGAAAATATAGATGATGATAAACACCCATGTGAAGTTTCAACGTAATGGGCAAAGCAGTTGCAGAGATATATTATAACGAAAAACTTTAACAAAAAAACTTAACCAAAAAACTTAACCAAAAACTTTAACCAAAAAACTTAACCAAAAAACTTAACCAACAACTTTAACCAAAGAACTTAACCAAACACTTTAACCAAAAAACTTAACCAAACAACTTTACCAAAAACTTTACCCGGACGCCAAAGTGCCGACTATATCGCGCTTTCCGCAAGCGGGCGCGACAAAAACTTAACCAAAAACTTTAACCAAAAAACTTAACCAAAAAACTTAACCAAACACTTTAACCAAAAAACTTGAAAAACTTTAACCAAAAAACTAAACCAAACAACTTAACCAAAAACTTTAACCGGACACACGTACGTACGCCAAAGTGCCATCGCGCTTTCCGCAAGCGGGCACGACAAAAAGTGTGTGGGCTTGTGACCTTGACTCTGGGCTTAGCAGGGGTGGCACAAACGTGAATTTGTTACAGGGTATGTAGGTTTCCATTGGAGCTAGCAATTGCATGTGATATGTGAAGCAAGTCCGAGCAAGGAAATAGAACTTATAACCGATTTCTCTGATGTTAAGTTTTGTAAAGAGACTAAGTATGTGATCTTAACTTTGAGATCAGCGGGGAGTTGTCACAGCATGATAGTAGAGCCTTAGAGAAATGCATGCATGAAATATTAAGAATTTTCGATGAAATAAATAGAAGTTATAACATATTTCTCTGATGTTAAGTTTTGTAATGAAACTAAGTATGTGACCATCACCTAGGGATCAGCGGGGGCTGGACAGTCATGGATTTGTCACAGCATGATAGTACAACCTTAGAAGAATGCACGAGTGAAATATTAAGAATTTTCAATGAAGGAAATAGAAGTTATAACATATTTCTCTGATGTAAAGTTTTGTGACGGACACATGTTAAGTGACGGACAGACAGACGGATGGACGGACGGACAACCAGACTCCAGTATAAATATGGCCCACCTCCGTTAGCTTAACTGACTGTAAAATCCTTAACAGTATGTTAAGCTAACAGAGCTTTTGTTTCAAATATGGCCACCTCTATTACTACAGTTGCAAATATGGCCCACCTCTATTACTACAGTTGCAAATATGGCCCACCTCTGTTAGCTTAACAGACTGTTAAATGCTAACAGTGTTAAGGATTTAACGGTCTGTTAAAGCTGAGAGAGCTTTTGAGAAACCGGGGCACAATTTTGGGATGAAACATACTGGTCAAGATATTAACACTGTACTTTGGCATAATGTGGTAACAAATACGATCCCTGTTCACGTTCCAATGTTTCTAAGATGTGTGATGCCAGGCTATTTTGTCATATTGCCAACAAACACTTGGAAACAGACAACTGCAATCAATTGTGCTTTTAACCTTTCTTGGGTGGTCAATTATTGTTTGTATAAGAAACACCTTGCTAAATATACAAACAATTCATATTCTTGTACAGAATGTACATAATGTACTTGGGCGCATATGAATTTATGTAAGTACAGTGGAACCCCTCTAAACCGTACACTTGGGAAAATATATATGTTTACCTTAGATGTGTTTTGCTTTTATGTATTTCCGATTGCAAAGACTTTTCATGATTGCAAAACACTAGAATCACATGTCTGATTTACAGTGGAACATCTCCAAACCGGACACCCTGCCAGGGTGTCCAGTTTGGAGAGGTTCCACTGTGCATGTATATATTCTGTATAAACTATATTGTAAAATTAGCCTTCACATGTGCCCAACCTGCCACCCGCCCAACAAAGACTGATCTGATTACATAAATATACCGGTTTGTTTATGCCTTCCCTGGTCGCAATTGTCAGTTAAGTGTTGGCTCACATGGTGTTATACTGTGACAGGACTGATCTGGATCTATGATGATTGTTAATACCAAGCGGTACATTCAAATTAAAACTGAATCTAACATTGCTAAGATCACAATTTAGATACGAGCAGACACCTGTGACATTTTATGATAATTAGATAATTTGATACCGCCAATATACATAATAGGTATCCAATAAGTTATGGTATCATGGTCAATAATGTCACCGATTGTTACGCTGTCCGTGACCCGAGATATCTCTGTCCTTTTGTACAGAATGAGAAATGGAATGTGGCGTTACAAATACCAAAAAAATTAAATTTGTAGATTTCTAGAAAATAGCATCTTGTTTTACTAATTTATGAAAATATATACCACATTTCATTGATTGATTGATTGAGATTTAATATTTATGACGACAAAGTTCAATATGGCTGTGATTGTAGAAATGGGGCTTATGCGATTTACGGACAGTCTAGCTCTAGTCCCATTTCAGTCTCATTATACGATAATTTATTTCTTCAAAAAGTCTCATTCTTTTGTTTATTTCTCAATTAAGATATATGTTTGTTACCACTCATTTGAACCGTCTCGACGAGACGGTTCAAATGAGTGGTAACAACATATACTTTCGAGCTGAAATAAAGAAAATAGGGATTTATTTCTCTAAAAAGTTACATTCTATGATAATCTGGGACTACATGGGTAACATGTCATAAAGTACAAGATCTCAGCTGGAGGCCCATATTTGATTGATTGATCGATTCAACAACACTGTCACTGTATAAATATGTTTTCACTTGTATGGAGGCAAGATTGCACATTAACCCTTACTACGCTGAATTAAATTTTGTCGTCTGCTGGAAATGTTTTATTTTCAATATTTTTTGATAAAAACCACTGGAGACGATTCTCATGTGCTGTCAAAACCAGTTTTTTGTTAAGAATTAAAGCAAAAATGAAAAACAGCAGACGGCAATTTCCGTCAACGGCGAAGGAAGGGTTAAAGGGGCCAGTTGAAGGAGGCTAACTCTCGCATGCGGATAGCCCCCTTCTTCCACTGACCTATTCATTTCAGCACTGAAATTAAACGTCCGAGACCGAAACCATGTTAGATTCTGATCTAAGAAATGGGGCTAATTACATTTGTTGCTAGTCTAGCTCCTGATCTGTGACTGGAGAAACAGTGATTCTGTCATGTATTGCTTGTCTAGCTCCTGACAACGACTGCATATATTTGATGATTAAAAGTATGCAACATTATTATACTGAATTTATTACATTATCACAGCCAAAATGGCTGTGATAATGTAATCAATTCAGTGTAATAAAAATTAATAAATTTATCCTTAAATTGAACATTTCTCCCTCAGGCTCAAAGTGTACTTAGCAAAATTAGTATACTTTGCAATTTTGGTGAAATAGACTAATCACTCAGGCGATTAGTCAAATAAATACGACGCTAACTGCTATATACGATGTTACTTCGCTAGGAGAGCGAGCCAGTAAGCGGATTGAAACCGTGGAATACCTTGCTCTATCAGGCAATCAGATCAATTTCTCCACAGCCACAAATGAGAAGGAACAGTGTTTCTTTTCTTGTGTTACATGTAATTCAATGTTAGTATTAGAATTCACATTACAATGACCAGATGACACAATGAGGAAAATAAAATGTGACAGAGCCTAAGAAATGGTGGTAATGAGTTGGAAACAAGAAATCAGAAATACTGATGGATGTACCCCTCAAAAACTTCAACACAAAAAAAACGCAGTCATTTCACCTTGAACATGGACACAGGGGTCGCACGAGTGGCCACAAAATATTAAAGCATATAAGGCCATAAAAACATACTTTAGTTCTCAGTTATCGCCGCGTCTGAATAATCCCTGCTGGAATTCTGACTGGAGACCAGGTTTGAACCCGCTTGCCTGGCCTTACATGACCTTAGCTGTTGATAAGCCGTTAAAAACCAATAAACAAACAAACAAACTATAAATTTGCCACATTATCAATACCACGCAAAAATATGTTGAATCCAATCATGTCTGACGAAGATCTTGTGATTGTTCACGTCTAAAGAGGTTATAGTAACTATATAGAACATATTCTTTTTGTTTGAGATGTCTGTCTCTGATTTTTTTTCAAGTTGCCAGATATATATATGCATCTGACAACTTAAAAAAATCAGAGACGAACATCTCAAAAAAAAAAAAAATATCTATAAAAAAATTCCGCCCTCTCACTTCACATTCCGCACACCCGTGTCTGAGAATGAATGTAATTATTTGTATGGCCTAAAGTTTATGATACAATAATTCCAGCACAAAAATATTTACACAATTCCCTAACATTTGATTGGTCTGTAGCAAGTCTCTGTCCAAAATTTATATCCCAGTAAACTCCCATGCCGAACTACTTTCTGTAACCGTCAGGCGCAGTTAAAATAATTCTTAAGAAAACGGAAAATAAACACATTTGCATGATGAATTTATTTCAAATGCTGGAATTATAAGGAATGAATGGCCTTTTTGTTGAATTTATCAGGGATATAAACTTGGAAAAGTCGCGGGAATACTGGACGAGGCCTTCCGGCCTTCGTCCAGTATTCCCGCGACTTTTCCAAGTTTATACCCCGATAAATTCCACAAAAAGGCCATTCATTCCTATAATATGAAGTACAAGGTGATGACTGCCAGTATATGTACCCCGAAGATTATTTCACTAGCATGGCACCGGAGAGGTGTCTTATCCTTACAATGTTGAAATTAATTGTTGTCTGCTCTATATTTTCTTTCTTTTTTCTCATCAAAACATGATTTGACTAAAACAACAGCAGACGACACTTTTCGTTTCTGAGAGTTGCATTATGTGCTCAGTGTTTGCTTAGAATGCAGGCAATGGCCTTTCAGACCACCTCGATTTCAAAATGTTCTCAGGACCATGCATCCCCCTCCCAGAGCTTCAAGCCCTTGAAACCCCCCCCCCCCCACAATAAATGAAATTTACAAGACGATTCTAAATCGGCACTTACAAACATTTTAGTCGTACAATTTACGAACATTTTAGTCGTAAAAAGTTTAGTGAAATGGCCCCCATGGTGTCCAGTTTGGAGAGATTCCACTGAAGTTCATGGATATGTGTTCTACAGGAACAATGCATCTCTAATGATAATGTGTGTTCATGATTACAAATCACCAAACATGTCCTGTGGAACACATATTTCTGAATTTCCTGATATTCAGTGCCAATTTAGAATCGTCTGGAAATGTCAATTGATGGATTTACATTTATGCAGCCTATGCTCAATAAATGTAAATCCGATAATTGTTTACAAGAAAACATTGTTAATTCATAATTCTGCACTTACAAACATTTTAGTTGTATAAAGTTTAGTGAAACGGCTGGGGCCATTTCACTAAACTTCCTACAATTAAAATGTTCGTAAGTGCCAAATTATTAGTCTGTAAATTTCACACTAACAATGTTTTCTTGTAAACAAGTATTGGATTTACATTTATTGAGCATAGGCTGCATAGGCAGCCTATGCTCAATAAATGTAAATCCATAAATTGAAATTTCCAGGCGATCCTAAATTTGCACTTACGAACATTTTAGCCGTACGAAGTTTAGTGAAACGGGTCCCTGGACTGTATTGTGCAGCTAATCTCAATGTTTGTTTGTTTTGTTTGTTTATTGGTGTTTAACGGCCTATCAACAGCTAAGGTCATGTAAGGCCGGGCAAACGGGTTCAATCCCGTTTTAACCTGCTGCATTGGGGGGAAAATTCCAAAATCAGAACTGAATATTTACATCGAGAAACAATATATTCAGCCCTGAAATTAGAATAACCTGACCTGGTGGCAGGTCCATACCACACCAAAGTCGCTTGGCCCCTTCCCCTAAAATAGGATTACGAATAATCGTAATACTCACATAAGTCTAATCTCAATTACTATAGTGGTTACACAGGTTGTAAATGGTGCATTTTTCTCATGAAGTCACATACAAACGACTTCGCTAAATTACGTGGACACTTTACGTATCATGTGTTTATCACCTGAAACCAAATAAACAAAGTATCCATATAAACATTTCAAGTAGGTCACACATAAAAAGGTGGGCAGTATGATTTGTATAATTTAAAGATCTCTGACCCAATTTGACACGCTCACACAATGACTGGTCAATTTGAAAGTGCCAGTGGATAAATTCTTCATAGCTGGATTATGGAGATGAATTTCCGATTGACATACATTACCGTAATTGAAAATACCGCTGTGTCATCTAAAAACATTGCTGTTTATTACCCAACTCCCTATATAAATTGATATTCCACAGTTTTGACCGATTCTCTGGGTTTTGATGTGCCTGTGCAATAGTTCTGCGTGCCCGGTCAATAGTTCCGTGTGCCCGTGGAATAGTAAAAACTACTTTCACGCCAGAAACGCACGTCATAAAATTGAACGTAATTTTGATTTGTCTGTCGACGTGCCCCACCAAATTTACGTTCATTGTGTCACATACACTGTAACAGGTATACTGTTTCGTGTAAAATTGCCAATATTTTAAAGTTACATAAACATAGCAAAAATTATATATTTTTTCAATACTGATACAGGACAGCAAAAAGTATGAAACTATTTTTTATTTCGTAAAATTTGTCAAAGCTCTTAAAAACAGGTTTCTAATTTCTGAAATAGTAGACAAATTTTCCAAATCTTTTCTTAGATCATTTCCAAGTTACCCAACAAAGTTTCAATTTTTAGTTTTTTTCGAAACAGACTATTTACATGAACACTATATATTCAGCTATGCAATTCTATTGTTGAACCTGATCTGGTGCCAGGTCCTCACCAAAACAGTCACATAGTGCCACTCAATAAAAGTAATAATATTAGCACTAATATTACTGCTCTAAATATAATGGATAGAAGCGGGTTAAACTCACATGTGCAAAAAAGTAAAAAATGTACCTGAGGGGCAAACAATGGAAATCAGGGCTCCGGAAAGGATGAACCCCGTTGTTAAATTACCCTTCCATACTCCCAACACACCGCCCACCGAATCTCACTAAACCAGACACCCTGGGGATAGTTGGCTGCAAGACAACAGTGGAAAATGAATGAATGAGGTCTACTGTCCCAGCAACAGGTAAGGTTATATAGGGACACAACCAGTTTTAAAGTCTCATCCGACAGACCAGTGGGATGGAAACGCATGTACATGTACTATGAAAGTACTTTTCATGCTATCGGCTAGTTTTTGTGTTTAATGGTGTTTAACGACCTATCGACAGCTAAGGTCATTTAAAGTCGGGCCAACGGGTTCGATCCCGCATTCAACCTGCTGCATTCGGGGGGAAATCAGAACGGAATATTTACATAAAAATAAATACATATTCAGCCCTGAAATTAGAATAACCCGACCTGGTCCAAACCACACCAAAGTCACATGACCCTTCCCCTAAAAGTAATAGGATTACGAATAATCGTATTACATGTACTCATATAAGGGGTATAACCAATTTCAACTCTTGTATACAAGAATGCCAAAGACGTACCGTATCTGAGGGCCAAACCAGTAGCCTATTTCATCAACATTGCAAAGTATACTTTACTAGCAAAGTATACTTTGAGGGAGCAATCATTTATTTTTCCCCGAAATACATTATTTCATATAGCACTAACGACTGCATATATTTGATGATTAAAAGTATGCATACTTATTATACTGAATTTATTACATTATCACAGCCAAATTGGCTGTGATAATGTAATAAATTCAGTATAATAAAAATTAATAAATTTATCCTAAAATTTAAAAATTTCTCCCTCAAAGTATACTTTGCTACAAAAGTATACTTTGCAATGTTGGTGAAATCGGATACAGGTCTCTGGTTTGGATTCCGGTAAGGAGGAATCCCGATCATTAAATTACCCATCGCATGGTCCCACCTGCCACCCACTGTCCTAGGGCAGGTTTTGAACTCACAACCTTCAGTACTGTAGTCCTGGGGCCGTTTCACTAAACTTCTTAGACTAAAATGTTTGTAAGTGCAAACTTATGATAGACTGTAAATTTCACATTAACAATGTTTTCTTGTAAACAATTATTGAATTTACATTCATTGAGCATAGGCTGCATATGCAGCCTATGCTCAATATATGTAAATCCATCAATTGAATTTCCAGACGATTCCAAATTTGCACTTACAAACATTTTAGTCGTAAGAAGTTTAGTGAAACGGGCCCCTGTAGTCTACACCTGAGCCACAGGACCATCCCAAAGACAACAGTGGAGACTCGGATTGAACTACACAGCCTGTCCGGTCGCTCAATCAGTTAATTCTTGTCTACTGTTGTTCACATAAACTGTTTGAAATTAACCTCCAACAGCAAATATGTGCCACGCATTTAGTAGTTGGAATACTAGCATCTAGTAGTTGGAATACTAGCATCTAGTAGTTGGAATACTAGCATCTAGTAGTTGGAATACTAGCATCTAGTAGTTGGAATACTCGCATCTAGTAGTTGGAATACTCGCATCTACTAGTTGGAATACTAACATCTAGTAGTTGCAATACTAGCATCTAGTAGTTGGAATACTAGCATCTAGTAGTTGGAATACTAGCATCTAGTAGTTGGAATACTAGCATCTAGTAGTTGGAATACTAGCATCTAGTAGTTGGAATACTAGCATCTAGTAGTTGGAATACTCGCATCTAGTAGTTGGAATACTAACATCTAGTAGTTGCAATACTAGCATCTAGTAGTTGGAATACTAACATCTAGTAGTTGGAATACTCGCATCTAGTAGTTGGAATACTAACATCTAGTAGTTGCAATACTAGCATCTAGTAGTTGGAATACTAGCATCTAGTAGTTGGAATACTAACATCTAGTAGTTGGAATACTCGCATCTAGTAGTTGGAATACTAACATCTAGTAGTTGCAATACTAGCATCTAGTAGTTGGAATACTAACATCTAGTAGTTGGAATACTAGCATCTAGTAGTTGGAATACTAACATCTAGTAGTTGGAATACTAGCATCTAGTAGTTGGAATACTAACATCTAGTAGTTGGAATACTAACATCTAGTAGTTGGAATACTAACATCAAGTAGTTGCAATACTAGCATCTAGTAGTTGGAATACTAACATCCTAACATCTAGTAGTTGGAATACTAGCATCTAGTAGTTGGAATACTAGCATCTAGTAGTTGGAATACTAACATCTAGTAGTTGGAATACTAACATCTAGTATTGGAATACTAACATCTAGTAGTTGGAATACTAGCATCTACTAGTTGGAATACTAACATCTACTAGTTGGAATACTAGCATCTAGTAGTTGGAATACTAACATCTAGTAGTTGGAATACTAGGTATGTAGCCCCGCAGGGGACATGTATTTTTTTTTATTAATTTGTTCCCACAAAATAACAATTTGTTCCCTCTATTTAACAATTTGTTCCCTCTATTTAACAATGCGTTCCCACAAAATGACAATTCGTTCCCTCAATTTAATAATTTGTTCCCTCGAATTAACAATTCATTCCCTCAAATTAACATTGTTATATCAACAATGTTAATTTGAGGGAATGAATTGTTATATCGTGGGAACGAATTGTATCTCGTGGTAACAATTAATAAAAAAGAATTCTACGTCCCCTGCGGGGCTCCGTAGAATACTGCTAAAAACAGAGGTACATATGTATATACATGTATGTGGCTGTGAATGGAGAAATGAGGTTTATGGAATTTGTGACCAGTGTAGCTCCTGATCTTCTAGCACAATTCTGCAGCCAGATAACGATTCATAATGCTTGCTAGAACGGATGTTTCATTGATGAATTGGCGAACAGTGCAGAACCTAATCAGACTGTGCAGATACAGGCTGATCTTGATCTACACAGGTCGCAAAACCCAAAAGCCCCATTTCTCCAGTCACAGCCACATCTTTGCATGAACTACTATAAATGTTGTAAACATGTAAATTTTAAGAAATTTCCGGTTTGTTTTTAGAAAAGAAATAAACATTTCATATGAATATACAGTGAAACCTCTCTAAACTGGTTACCCTGGGAGGTCCCCAGGACATCCAGCTTAGATAGGTTTCACTGTAAATCAGGCATTGGTTCATTCTGAGCCATAGTTGTGTGCTATGCTATGATGTCTGGTTTAGAGATGTTCCACTGTATATATAAACACTGTGTATGGTTGGTATATTTTCTTCAGTGCTGCCAGTGAAATTTGAAGTTTTGAATTACCTCACCACTACCCTACTGATACCATTAACCGATTTTGACTTGTATGAATATACTTACATCATGTCAGCTAGATTTCACTTCAATTATGTCAGCAAACTTATATGTGGCTGTGACTGGAGAAATGGGGTTTATGGATTTTACGACCAGTGTAGATCCAGATCAGCCTGTGCATACGCACAGTCTGATCAGGATCTGCACTGTTCACCATTCTATCAATGAAACACCCATCATGTGACTAACAATCGATAGATCGTTATCAGGTTACAGGAGTGTGCTACTTTATCAGGAGCCACACTGGTCACACATCCTATAAGCCCCATTTCTTCCATCACAGCCACATATAAGGATCTAGCAGGCTGGAACATGTGAAATTAGATCAGTCTCGATTTGTTGTCACATCCACATAATTGTCCATTAATCATATATGGTCGTAAGGCCACACACACTATAGTACCAATGTTTGCAATTCTGGGCAGTATAATCTGGGCCCATACCTTTCTGAGCACTTCCTCTCCAAATTTTGTTTGTTTATTTGTGTTTAACGGCCTATCAACAGCTAAGGTCATGTAAGGACGGGCAAACGGGTTCAATCCCGTTTTAACCTGCTGCATTGGGGGGAAAATTCCAAAATCACAACGGAATATCTACATCTCGAAAAAAATATATTAGCCCAGAAATTAGAATAGCCTGACCTGGTGCCAGGTCCATACCACACCAGTCACTTGACCCTTTCCCCTAAAATAGGATTACGAATAACCGTAATACATGTACTCACATAAGAGTTCACATACAAAATGCCAAAGACGTATGTGAGGGCCCAACCAGGTCTCCAGTCGGAATTTCGGTAAGAATGAACCAAAATCGGAGTTTGATTGGTGAAGACAAAATCCCAGGACAGTGTTTTCTCGTATAATTATAAAGTCAGTAGCGCAATGAAACAGATGCCATTTACAAATCCATTAACATGATAGCAATTAGTACCCTACTGTACAAATTGACTATTTGCAAAAAGTCACCACATTAAATAATAATCATTTGTACTGAAATGCACGTGTTGTACTGTCAGTCTCGCAATGCATTGTCCGAAATAATTTACATATGCTGTATAGACCGTCGATTTCGACAGTTTTGTAGAGAGAGCGAAGTGGCAAAACTAGTGCTATATCACAAGCACATGATAATTTGCAACAGGTAAACATCACCAGGTTGATGAATGCTGGTTTTTTTCTTTTACAAATAATGAAATGTCAATTAGTATATCACAGTACATGTACCAATTTCAACAATTTTAATGGATTTGAAAGTCATGTACAGTGGAAACCTCCCTAAAATCGGACACACGGGCAGTCTCTGTATCCTTAGTTTCATAGGCTTCATTGCCACATATCGCTGATGATCCGGCCTGTTCAAGTTCGCAAAGCACATCCGCATGCCTTGGTATAGTCATATGTCGGATTAACAGTGGAACATCTCTAAACCGGACACCCTGGGATGTCCCCAGGGTATCCGGTTTACGGAGGTTCCACTGTAAATCAGACATATGACTATACCAAGGCATGAGAGATTAGAGAGGTTCCACTGTACATGTCTTTCACCACGGAGATAAACCTTATAAATTGTATTAACTACATCATCAAGCAATTTTGTTCTTTGTTATGAGAAGTCGAGACTGAGCACAGAGCATTCTTGACCAATTAAACGTTTTGATTTTGTTCAAGAGAATGGAGCACATGCTCGGAAGTGCTGGATGTCCAGTGAGCACATTAGTGAGGAAAACCGAGTCAAAACTGGGCATACGAGACACGCCGTGTGATTTTGTACCTTTGGCCATATGCATAACTTCATTACATGTTTACAAAATTTACAATATCTTTCATAAAGAAAGTAAAAAGTCGGAATACGCATGTACAGTCGAGCACCAGTATCTCGAAGTCAAAGGGAGATCGTTCATATAGTCGAGATAGGACTATGTTCGAGATAGCGATGAAGTGTTTGTTTGTTTGTTTGTTGGGGTTTAACAGCCTATCAACAGCTAAGGTTATTTAAGGCCGGGTCAATGGGTTTAGTACTAAATCCCATATATTACCTGTACAAGTACATGTACATGTTCAAGTACATGTACAAATGGGGGGAAAATCCCAAAATCAGAACTGAATATTTACAATAACAAAACTATATATTCAGCCCTGAAATCAGAATAATCCTGATCTGATGCCAGGTCCTCGCCACACCAGAATCACTTGGCCCCTACCAAAAGCAGTAGGATCAGTAATAATCTTACTACTTTTATAATGGGCAATAACCCAATTCAACTCACAGGTAACTAAAGAGCCAAAGATAACAAGAGCTGTAGGAGAACAGCATAGCTCGACTACGAGGGTTGTCGATGTACACATAGCTTGACAAAGAAGGTGGCTGCGGCCTGCATAAAAACCTTAACCAAGGTTGACTAAAAACGTTAACCAAGGGAAATTAAGTAAGTAATTCAAGGTTAAATGTAGGTCAATGTCAGATATAGGTCAGGGGTTATTGATGTACATCACTAGGAGATGAAGTTTTCCAAGTATGGTTTCTGTAGGCCCAGGAGTATTCCATATACAAGCTTGACTAAAAACCGTAACCAAGGGGAAATAACTAAGTAATCCAAGGATAAAAGTAGGTCAAGGTCAAATATAGGTCAGGGATTATTGATGTACATCACTAGGAGATGAAGTTGTCCAAGTATGGTTGATGTAGGCCCAGGCGTATTCCATATATAAGCATGACTATAAACATTAACCAAGTAATTCAAGGTTAAATGTAGGTGAAGGTAAAATAAAGGTCAGGGGTTATTGATTTACATCCCTATGAGAAAAAGTTATCCAAGTATGGTGTCTGGATGCACAATAGTATTCCATGTACAAGCTTGATTAAAAACCTTAACCAAGGTTGACTAAAAACCTTAACCAAGGTTGACTAAAAACCTTAACCAAGGGGAATTAAGTAAGTAATTCAAGAGGAAATGTAGGTGAAGGTCAAATATAGGTCAGGGGTTATTGATGCACATCACTAGGAGATGAAGTTGTCCAAGTATGGTTGGTGTAGGGCCAGTAGTATTCCATATACAAGCTTGACTAAAAACCATAACCAAGGGGAAATTAACTAAGTAATTGAAGAGGAAATGTAGGTCAATGTCAAATATAGATCAGGGGGTATTGATGTACATCCCTATGAGAAAAGGTTGTCCAAGTATGGTGTCTGTATGCACAATAGTATTCCATGTACCAGCTTGACTAAAAACCTTAACCAAGCTCGACTAAAAACGTTAACCAAGGGGAATTAAGTAAGTAATTCAAGAGGAAATGTAGGTGAAGGTCAAATATAGATCAGGGGTTATTGATGTACATCACTAGGAGATGAAGTTGTCCAAGTATGGTGGGTGTAGGGCCAGTAGTATTCCATATACAAGCTTGACTAAAAACCTTAACCAAGGGGAATTAAGTATTAAGTAATTCAAGAGGAAATGTAGGTCAAGGTCAAATATAGATCAGGGGTTATTGATGTACATCCCTATGAGAAAAGGTTGTCCAAGTATGGTGTCTGTATGCACAATAGTGTTCCATGTACAAGCTTGACTAAAAACCTTAACCAAGGTTGACTAAAAACCTTAACCAAGGGGAATTAACTAAGTAATTCAAGAGGAAATGTAGGTGAAGGTGAAATATAGATCAGGGGTTATTGATGTGCATCATTAGGAGATGAAGTTGTCCAAGTATGGTGGGTGTAGGGCCAGTAGTATTGCATATACAAGCTTGACTAAAAACCTTAACCAAGGTTGATTAAAAACCTTAACCAAGGGGAATTAACTAAGTAATTCAAGAAGAAATGTAGGTGAAGGTCAAATATAGATCTGGGGTTATTGATGTACATCACTAGGAGATGAAGTTGTTCAAGTATGGTGGGTGTAGGGCCAGTAGTATTCCATATACAAGGTTGACTAAAAACCTTAACCAAGGCGTGACGCCGACGCCGGGGTGACAACATAAGCTCTACTTATTCTTCAAATAGTTGAGCTAAAAACGTACCCGAGGGCGAAACCAGGCAAATCGTGATTCCTACAAGGAGGAACCCATACCGTTAATTTACGCCGTCTCATTCGCCCGACCACCACCCACAGCGATGAAGTGACATGGTCGAATATTTTCGCAAAAAATATGAAATCATGTTACTCATTACACCACGAGTAAACAATCGCCAATTAACTAATGACCAAAGGTAGTAAGCTAATCAACATTACAAGGTAGCGACACGACTCTCAGTGAATTGCTTAAATGACCAGCATGATATGCTTTAATAATGAATTGTGTCAAATACTCAAATATATCCAGGTGGACCCATTAAGCAAACATGAGGTAGGTGTGAATTTATTTTGCTGTGTTTGATATGTTTTGAAAATTAGTGTCAACCAAATCGATCTTGGCAGCCAGGCGCTATGGCGACTTATCCAAGCATTTATGTGATTGAGATAACGAAGATATTTTTTAAAGTATTTTTATATGGAGGGGACAGAATGCACAGTCGAGATAGAACATATATGAGATAGCACATGGACGAGATAGCGGAGGAAATTTATATTAAACAAATAAGGATATAATTCGGGACTTAAGTGAATCATTCAGATAGGGGATATCATCGAGATACTGGTGCTCGACTGTACTTTGAAAATTTTGACAACTTTTGATGCCATTTATGGAATATATTGTAAATTTGTGCGTGTCTGGTGAAGAAGTTTGTTGGAGAAACTCCAACAAACTTCTTCACCGGACACACACAAATTTCCCATCTTCCACCGGCAGCATCTGGGTGCTAGGTCCGAGTTGACCTTGGTCTCTTATTGACTGCTCAATAACAAGGCACTGTGGGACAGTTGAGACCAGTGTAACCATAGCCGAGCCTGTTCACATTGAGGAGGGCTGGGAGACACAATGGTAATTGAGGCACAAAATAATAATTTTTTTTACCCTTAGAAAGCAGGGAATGAAAATTGTCATATGCTGTTTAATTCATATAGTGAGCGACTTCTAAATAAATAAATAACATGGTGTGGCAGCACATTTGAATCATTTCTATTGGAAATGATGTTATGTTTTTGTTGAAAATAAAATATAAACGACAAAATTTAATTCAGCATAATGAGAGTTAATTCACTGCAAGGCAGTGCATGTAGAGAACGGAAACAACGTATTATAAAAAGTTTAATCTACCATCGGTCATTGAACTTCCACATCGTATATTATAAACATAATGCACTGAACTGATACCAGTAAATATCACACAAAGCTGCATATTTATATTTGGTAACAGCTTGCTCAACAAGTACATGTATTGCAGGGTCGCTGACTGAACGGCCGCCATATTTCATTCCAAGAACTCAGTGATTTGATGTATTGGTGTTTAATGGCCTATGAACAGCGAAGGCCATTTAAGGCTGGGCCAACAGGTTCGATCCCACATTTAACCTGATGCATTGGCGAGAAAATCCTCAAATAAGAACGGAATGTCCGAATATTTACATCAAAATAAATATACAGTCGAACCTGTGTTAACGACCACCTGTCCACAACGGCCAGTTAACCCCCCCACCCCCCCCCCGTCCAATTTGTTCTTTAAAAGACCTTGGAATAACGACCACCTCCGAACAACGACCAGCGACCAGCGATTTTCGTTCCCACGTGGCATTTTTTACTGCAAACAGCGACCAATAGCGACCATTAGCGACCAAGTCATGTTTTGTCGGCAAAAAAAAATAACATCGCAATCGCCGATTTTCCTTTCATCACAATACTCGGCGACACGGGGAAAAGTTGCCGACAGATTGCGACAGAAATGAAAACATTTACCTTGCCCGATACGGTCGGTGTCATTTTGGCGACATTAATGATTAAACATTTTCAATGAAAAATATTGCATAACTCCATTAACGGTAATTCCCGATATGTATTCCGTATCGTGTATTCCAATAGGCATAATGCAATTCCGCGCAAGTCATAAAACTCGATCATTAGCTGGCAAACTGTGTTTACACGATGCTGATTCGTCTACAGTGACAAGACTAAGACTTCAAAGACACCGCGCGTGTCGAGTGTAAATTTCACACCACGGGGCACAACGCCATATCAAAGATCAATACACGCGCACAGGTGGAAGACTCGGACCTATGACACCAAAAAAATGCCTATTAAAAAAAAATCCCATTACCCCACCCACTTGGTCTCGTACATTACCATCTTATATAATATAAATAGAAGATGGTAATGTACGAGACCAAGTGGGTGGGGTAATGGGATTTTTTTAATAGGCATTTTTTGGTGTCATAGGTCCGAGTCTTCCACCTGTGTACACACGGTTGCTGACATCAGTCACATAGTCCACACTAGACTGGTACCCTGTCGGATGCGCAGCATAGCGTTATACCTAGCGACCGGGAACCAGTCTAAAGTGACACGACAAACATGTTTATACGAATTGTGTCTCGATCTCCGACAAATCCCGGCTTATTGCATTAGCGACCAGACAAGGCAGTGGATTCGCGTGGTCTACCCATGGTTTAGATGGTTTACAATGCTCGCGAATCTCAAATTAAAAACATCAGTAATTACGTCAGCGGACATTGCCAATTCGTCATAGGCTGCTTAAATATTCGGGCTTGACCAGGATAGTATACAGTACATTGGACAGAAAGCAAATAAGCCTGGTGTTCTCTCCTGATTTTGACACCTAGCTTGTGTGGGCTACTCGACTGGATGCATTCAATGAAATATTTTTGCCACATAGGCTATAGTTTTAATACAGACTATATGACCGTTATTAATTTCAACTGGTGGTGTGAAATACTAATGGTCATGCTAAATTAAACGACTTACATGTAATTACGACAAGCTATTAAATGGTGCACCAAAGCAAGCCGCGGGATATACTTATTGTGAAGATAATTACTCCCCTTTGTATATAATTTCCAAAGCGAGGCTGGGTTCAGAACACTAACAACAAGATGACAAAACAAAATAAATTGACTATTTTAAGCCATTTTCGTGCAATTTTTAATTGATGAAAAGCAGATACACTCCACGATCGTGCAATAGCAAATTGTCAGGTGGAAGTGTATACAGCCAAGACGTTTTTTATGCATGCATATATATTACAATAGAATGCTAAATACATGGCCGACTTTGTTGTGAAACCGGCAAAATGTTCGACCCTTGGAACAACGACCACTTTGGCCACTTCCCTTTGCCGGTCGTTGTTCACAGGTTCAACTGTACATGTATATTCAGCCCTGAAATTAGAATAACCGGACCTGGTGTCAGGTCCATACCACACCAGTCACTAGGCCCCTTCCCCTAAAAGTACTACCAGTAGGATTACTCTTATAAGGGGTATAACCAGATTCAACTCTCACATACAAGAAAGCCTAAGATGTACCTGAGCACCAAACCAGGTCTGTCTTGTTTGTTTGTTTGGGTTTAATGGCCTATCAGCAGCTAAGGTAATTTAAGGCCGGGTCAATGGGTTTAGTATTAAATCCCCTATATTACCTGTACAAATGGAGGGAAAATCATCACTGAATATTTACAATAAACAAGAGGGCCATGATGGCCCTAATTCGCTCACCTGACTCCATGAACACCAGAGGAGAATGTGACATTGAGTTCATGTGTTGCTATTTTTAGATGGCGGTCATCTTGGATTAAGCGATGACTCATTTTACAAAATCTGAAAATGCTTCACCCAAGGATCTTAACTTCCTATGAAGTTTGGCCAGCATCGGCCATGTGGTTCCTGAGAAAAAGACGTTCAAAATCTTGAATAAATGGACCTTTTGGTGGCCATCATGGATGACATAATCATCCGATTCCGACAAATATTGCACCAGAGCAATCGCTTCATCGATACCTTTAATTTGATATATGGCATGAGCATATTCGGTCAAAAATAAAATTTGACCCCAATTTGACCCCACGGGCCATGCCCATTTTTGACCCCGGGGTCACCATTTTCACAACTTTGAAAGAGCATTGTAAATCGATAATTCCTACCAAGTTTAGTCAAAATCCGGCCAGCAGTTCATAAGAAGAAGATTTTTTAAGAATTTATGCTATTTTTAGACGGCAGCCATCTTGGATTAGCGATGACCTCCATTTTAACAAATCTGAAAAGGGTTCACCCATGGACCATAACTTTTAAGTTTGGCTACCATGGGCCAAGCGGTTCATGTGAAGAAGAATTTTGAAATCTCTAATAAAAGAACCTTTTGACATTTCGGCGGCCATCTTGGATGACAACAATCCGATTTCGACAAAAAATGTACCAGAGTGATCACCGCATTGATACCTTCGATTTAATATATAACATGACCATATTCGGTCAAAAATAAAATTTGACCCCACGGGCCACGCCCATTTTTGACCCCGGGGTCACCATTTTAACAACTTTGAAAGGGAATTGTACATCGATCATTCCTACCAAGTTTCCTCGAAATAGCGGTTCACGAGAAGAACCGGGGTCACCATTTTAACAACTTTGAAAGAGCAATGTACATCAATCATTCCTACCAAGTTTCGTCGAAATCCGGCTAGCGGTTCATGAGAAGATTTTTTTAAGAATTTATGCTATTTTTAGACGGCGGCCATCTTGGATTAGCGATGACCTCCATTTTAACAAATCTGAAAAGGCTTCACCCATGGACCATAACTTTTCAGTTTGGCTATCATGGGCCAAGCGGTTCATGTGAAGAATAATTTTGAAATCTCTAATAAAAGAACGACCTTTTGACCTTTCGGCGGCCATCTTGGATGACCTAACAATCCGATTTCGACAAAAAACGCACCAGAGTGATCGCCTCATTGATACCTTCAATTTGATATATGACATGACCATATTCAGTCAAAAATAAAATTTGACCCTAATTTGACCCCACAGGCTACGCCCATTTTTGACCCCGGGGTCACCATTTTAACAACTTTGAAAGAGCAATGTACATCGATCATTCCTACCAAGTTTTGTCGAAATCCGGTTGGCGGTTCTTGAGAAGATTTTTTAAGAATTTGTGCTATTTTTAGACGGCGGCCATCTTGGATTACGCAATGACGTCATTAGCCCTGAAATCAGAATAATCCTGATCCAACAGTTCTTCGCCACACCAGAATCACTTGGCCTCCTCCCAAAAGCAGTAGGATCAGTACTAATCTTACTACTTTTATAATGGGCAAAAACACAATTCAACTTCCAGGTAACGAAAGAGCCAAAGATAAAAACGTACCCGATGGCCAAACCAGGCAAGTCAGGATTCCTATAAGGATGAACCCCTACCGTTAATTTACGCCGTCGCGTTCGCCCGACCAACCATCCACCCACCACCAAACCAGGTGTCTGGTCGGGATTCCGGTAAGAATGAATCCGGATTGTTAAATTACCCATTGCATGCTCCCAACCAACCACCACAAGGACCCAACATTTCTATATAGTTCGCCCTAATTTCTAAGCCAATCGCTAGTCAGTATCGCGCTCAACTTATTTAAAATATTGCAAGATTTAACCGCAATAAGTTGCAAATTAACAAATGTAATTCAACAGGAAATGGAAAATCAATAGTCAAGATGGAAAATTGCATTAGAGACTTGTCGTAACTACAAGTCAGTTATTGTTCACATATTGGATTTTTAAGGAACTAAATGCTGTAGTCGCTCGCATTTAATTCCTTAAAAATCCAATATGTGAACAATAACTTACACTTATTACAGGCACAGGGTCTCAGATCAGATATACAAAATGATGATACAAACGGATCATATAATACAAGTGTAGAGTTCGGACAAGCTCTATTCTCATTTTTTACCGGTGAGCTTAAGTGCGACCTTGAGCATTCAGCTATGGACATGGGAATTGTGCGCGACACCCCGTCTCATCATGGTGAACATTTGACCAAGTTATTTCGAAATCATTTCCAACCATGACAAAGTTACAGCACAAACCATATCTTGTACCGTAATAAAGTGTTTGAAGCATTCCAAACAATTTATCTTTTCGTCTCATCTGCAGCGAAGCGGTAGGCAGTGGTAACATGAGGAATTATGTCACTGCTCGCAGGTCTGTCGATAGATCGGAGAAAGAATCGAGCCCCTACTAGTTTTTCCAGATACTGCTAAGTTACACGGAGCATGGAATTAATATGCAAATAAGATGAATTAACAAACACATATTTATGACCAATAACAAGTTGCGACTGTATTCGTACAATATCCAGTGATATATCTCAAGTGCTTTTGTGAAATGCTTATTTGAAGGTACCATCCGAGACAGTCCCTTGAACATTTTAAGGAATATTGCAAATGTCGGAAAATGTTGAATGGGCTCAACTCACTTTAGGCAGAACATTTCATTATATATGGCAGTAACTGGAGAAATGTTTGTTTGTTTGTTTGTTTGTTTATTGGTGTTTAACGGTCCATCAACAGCTAAGATCATGTAAGGCCGCAGGTTCGAACCCGTTTTAACCTGCTGCATTGGGGGGAAAATCGTAAAATCAGAACGGAATATTTACATTGAGAAAAAATATATTCCGCCCTGAAATTAGAATAACTGTACCTGGTGGCAGGTCCACACCAGTCACTTGGCCCCTTCCCCTAAAATAGGATTACGAACAATCGTAATACTCACATAAGGGGTATATCCAGATTCAACTGTCACATACAAAATGCCAAAGACGTATGCGAGGGCCAAACCAGGTCTCCAGTCGGAATTCCGGTAAGGATGAATCCTGATCGTTAAATTACCCATCGCATGCTCCCACCTGCCAGCCACAACTGGAGAAATGAGACGTATGGTCTTTGCAACCAGTGTAGACGAAGGGCAGATCAGCCTGCAGTCTGATCCGATCTGAACTGTTTGACACTCAGTCTGTGAAACACCAGTCATGTTGCTAACAAATAGCATCAGTAGTATTGGTGTTTAACGGCCTATCAACAGCCAAAGTCAATTAAGGCATTATATGTTGTCAGCACTGATTTGAACCATCTCGTCTCAACGAGACAATTCAAATGAGTGGTAACAACATATACTTTTATGGAAAAAACCCAAATATATTTGTTTTCAATAAAAACTGTTGTTCGTTTGTTTGTTTGTTTGTTGGGGTTTAACAGCTAAGGTCATTTAAGGCCGGGTCAATGGGTTAGTACTAAATCCAATATATTACCTGTACAAGTACATGTACATATTCAAGTGCATGTACAATGGGGGGAAAATCCCAAAATCAGAACTGAATATTTACAATAAAAAAATATATATTCAGCCCGGAAATCAGAATAATCCCAATCTGATGCCATGTCCTTGCCACACCAGAATCACTTGGCCCCTCCCAAAAGCAGTAGGATCAGTAATAATCTTACTACTTTATAATGGGCAATAACACAATTCAACTCCCAGGTAACAAAGAGTGTGGGTAAGCTGGAGACCCGTCGCTCGGCACCAGGAGTAAAAACACACAATATGATGCATCACAAAATTTATTGTTGTACATGTCAGTTATATTTGCACTTAAGTTGAAAAGAAGTATTATTGGCAGCCATTGCGGGTGAATATATTTCACATTCGAGATGTAAGATCCATAAAGTTGTTCACCATTGTAGCTCATGTACATAAATTGTTCATCACAAATATTTTCTTGCACACTGGTAGCAAAGATAATATGCCGTATTATACGACAGTGCATCACATAATTTAATTAGCAAAGGAATGCAGATTATACGGCCATACAAGTGACAACAGTAGTACACATTAACATGCCCCCCTCGACAATGTAGTCAGTTACAAACTAGAGTTTAGACTCAGAAGCATGTGTAATAAATTTAACCCTTACACTACTGAATTAAATTTTTATCACCTGCTGTTTAGTTATTTGTTTGCATTTTTCTCGATGAAAGCATGGTTTGGCAGCACTTTAGAATCATTTCCAATGATTCTAAAGTCCTGCCAAATCATTATTTTATTGAGAAAGAAGAAAACATAGAAGAAAATAGTAAACAATTTTCTAAGGGTTAACCATCTACAGAAAAGATATGTTCACTAAATAAATGAAGCCTTTATAAACCCACATTTCCAACAACCAAATGAAATGGATATTAACGAATAGTTCGACAGAACACGAGCCATGTAAGTTAGAAATGATACGGCAATCATTCAAGCACTTATAGCCATTGGTCGGTATAGAAAACTAGCAAAAAACGTACATTCTGCATAAATACTGCACGCTGGCATACATAATAGCAGACACAACCGGTTCATGGCAGCATATACAATAACCATTCCAGACAGACAGCACAGTGGCATATATGTAGCACATACACAGTTCACACAATAATTGTACACGGCACCTCATGTCGACAGTCATCATACACCATTTGCAACTAGTTTAGCCCCAAATCAGCCGACGAATCCACAATCAAGTTCTGCAATGCTTGCAAATTGGTCATCGAGGTGTATTAACCCTTACAGGCAGGATATAATTACAATAGCATGAAGTGTTTGATAAAAACTTACCTATTTGTTTTATGTCTTCTCAAAAGTAAACGATGTCACTACTCGTATGAACAGTCTCGATGAGACGTCTCACAAGTGGCAACATCATATAATTTTATGAAGAAATAAACAAATACGAGACGCGCCATGTGATTTTGTACCTTCGGACATTTGCATAATTTCATTAACTACGTTTACAAAATTTACAAACTCTGAAAATCTTGTCCACTTTGGACGCCATTTACGGAAAATATTGTAAATTTTGTAAACGTATTTCATGAATTTACTCAGATGTCCGAAGGTATACAATCACATGGCGTGTCTCAAATAACAGGAAGTTTTTTTCAACAAAACATCCTTAGACAGCAATAGGTTAACAGACACAGGTGGCTGATTCACTAAACTTCGTACGACTAAAATGTTCGAAAGTGCAACTTTAGGATCGTCTGTAAAATTCAATTGATGGATTTACATTTATTGAGCATAGGCTGCATATGCAGCCTATGCTCAATAAATGTAAATCCAATAATTGTTTACAAGAAAACAATGTTAATGTGAAATTTACAGACTATCATAATTTTGCACTTACAAACATTTTAGTTGTACGAAGTTTAGTGAAACGGCCCCCAGGTGAAGAGATCCCAATGTGTGTGAATTTACAGACCGATTTGGATAAACACTGGTCATGAATGTTATACCGTTGGTTTTTGTCCACTACCAACACAATAGGCAACACACTCTCGTACAAGCCGTCCACGCAACAAAAGCATCCAGATACAAAAAAACACAAAATATCCACATCCATCCATCAGGTAATACGTGTATACCAAACTCTTGATATTCCAGAAATAGCGAACATCCCACAATGCCTATTAGATGCAATGATTGGAGGGTTATTAATAATGCCAAAAAAATAATTACCAAGCCATTAAAATTTCCTACAAAATTCCTGAATATTCAAAATATGTTACCTAGGTTAGAATATCGAGAACACAGAGAATGTCAAATATATGTAACCTAGGTCGAAATATTACTATATATGGACTAGATATTCTATTTGTTGGTACCCGTTATAGAGTAAAAGATATTGTTCACATATAAGTCAAACAGTTGTTACAGCTGTAGGCCCATATAGAATACAATAAACCACTGCAGCGAGTCGACCTAAGAATGTGATATGGAGATTGGAATCTACCAACCTAGTTATCTGGAGCCCGTTTCACTAAACTTTGTACGACTAAAATGTTCGTTAAGTGCAAAATTATGAGTGTAAATTTCACATTAACAACGTTATCTTGTAAAGAATTATTGGATTTACATTTATTGAGCATAGGCTGCTTATGCAGCCCATGCAACCTATGCTCAATAAATGTAAATCCATCAATTGACATTTCTAGACACTAAATTTGCACTTACAAACATTTTAGTGGTACGAAGTTTAGTGAAGCGGGACCCCTGTCACTGGCTGTATTATTGCATTACGGAGTAACCTCTCCAATCCCGACACCGCGGGGGTTCCCTAGTGTGTCCGGTTTGGAGATGTTATCCTGTAATCAGGCATATGATCACAGAGACATATTTGTGTGCCTCGCAATGACGACGACACAGTGTCAGAGAAAATTAGTTATTATTAGTGAATTATCAGCACTTCACGGCGAGTCCAGCCAGTCTCTGAATGTATGAGAGAATGACAGTACGCGACTATGACTGGACTATTATAGTATGCGACTACGACTTGACGAGCTCGTATTTGATGTAGGGCACCTCAACGTCCTCCCCGCTTGTATCATTACAGCACATCTCCAGCACCAGGGCCTTCACGTACGGTGGGATCTTCTTCTTGGACACTTTCTTCACCACCTCAGATAGCCTGCAAACACAGACAATAAAAGTGTGAATGGGTCAACGTCCCAGCAACAACAACGGTCATTTCGGTACGGGTACCGGTAAGGGACCTAGTTTTCAAGTCTCATCCGACAGACCAGTGGGATGGAAATACATGTACTATGAAAGTATTTTTGATGACCAAGATGAGATTTGATTTGTGACACATGTAGATACTGGGGCCCATCTCACTCAACTTTGTACGAATAACAAGTTTGTAAGTGCAAAAGTGCATTGTTAAATCATTGATAAACATTGTGAAATCTAAAATGGATGCCACTTAGCGTTCAGTAGAAACTAATTCCTTGATAAAGGCCTTGTGCCGAAACACCGGAATAGTGGGTTCCTGGTTTTTGCAGAATTGTTGAACAAAGTAAAATTGACAACAAAGTTCTTATTAGCGGCAAACATTGGATGGGTACATTCAGCTTTATTGATCTGTACATATCAGTGGTGTATGGCATCAAAATTTCTCCCTCAAAGTGTACTTCAAAGTGCAAGATCAGCATACCTTGCACTTTCGGTGAAATGGGCTACTCTGTTCCAACTGTACCTCCTCTGTTCCAACTTCTCATTACATTCGCTGCTCTTTCCATGAAAGACGTGATTGACTAATGTTTTACGTTTATTCAACAGCAGCAAGGCTATATGGACGAGTCTTATTAATAGGTTACCCAACTTCTTTAGACGATTGGTCTATACAGACAGGACCACGATAAGATTGACTTACGGCTGCGGCATCCGCTCCTTGCGTTTGTCAGCGGACATGAAGAACGAGTAGAGCATCGTGACGCCCTGGGACAGCATGGTCACCTCCAGCTTGTACTTCTCCTGTAACACGCGACATAGTACACACTAGAGACACGCCATGTGATTTTGTACCTTCGGACATCTGCGTAATTTCATTAAATATGTTTCATAAATAAAGTCAAAAGTTGACAAAATTTTGTCAACTTTGGACGCCATTTACGGAAATATTGTAAATTTTGAAAACGTATTTCATGAAATTACACAGATGTCCGAAGGTACAAATCACATGGCGTGTCTCCATACATGGTACGTCTTATTACATTCGGAAAACCGAAGTACACCAAGGAAACTCAATTGTTCAGTCTGGCGACCACCATACCATCTCACATACTGCTATACGATCAAACTTTCAAATCTGGTTAAATGAATGAGGTTCAATGTCTGTTCAACCCTTAGACCGCTACTCACAGCAATTGTCGTCTGCTGTTGCTTTTATATCTTGCCTTATTTCTTAATAAAAACATGGTTTGACAGCACTTTAGAATCATTTCCAATGGAAATGATTCTGAAGTGCTGTCAAACCATGTTGTAAATTATTCTAGAGTGCTGTCAAACCATGTTTTTGATGATAAAAATGGAAAATAAAAAGCAGACAACAAAAATCAGAGTGGTCTAAGGGTTAATAAGATAATATGTAGAGCAAAGTCTGTAATGGTGTACAAGAAATGATGTAAAGCTCACTGAACACAAGATCCAGATTTGTGGCCTGTTGTCCTGGTGTACATACAAGATTTTATTTCCAATTATGGGTCCACAAGAGACAAATAATTTCATACTTTGATTACAATGATTTGAAAACAAGTCAACAAACAAGAACAACCTGAAACTGTGAAATATGAATCAAGTGTACATACATAACTGAATTAGTGGCAGCAGTGGTGAACATGATCATGGGTCTGGTCAACAAGCGCAGCCAATGCTCATAAGCCCAAGTTTCACAGCCACAGGCCCAGTTATCAAAATTATACATGTAATAATGTCAAATGGACAATCAAGTTAATTACTGTAATAATGACAAATGGACAATCAAGTTAATTACTGTAATAATGTCAAATGGACAATCAAGTTAATTACTGTAATACTGACAAATGGACAATCAAGTTAATTACTGTAATACTGACAAATGGACAATCAAGTTAATTACTGTAATACTGACAAATGGACAATCAAGTTAATTACTGTAATAATGACAAATGGACAATCAAGTTAATTACTGTAATAATGACAAATGGACAATCAAGTCAATTACTGTGATTAGCATATTATAACCTTCAAATATCCCCAATATTATCATTATTTTCAGCAATACCTACAGCAATAGGCAGAATGTACAAAAAGTTCGACATTCTCAGGAACAGCTAAGGTTATTTAGGGGCGGGTAGAATATACAAACCTCAAAATGTTTCATGAACTGCTCCAACGTCATGTCTCCCTTGATCTCGAACCTGTCCCAGAGAGTGAACTCCGTGTCGTAGTACTGAAATGGAACAGAAACTGTGTGATATAGGTTCAGGTGGGTTGTACACGCTCATATGTGGCCGTCACTGGAGAAATGAGGCTTATGGCATTTGCGACCAGTATAGACCCAGATCGTCTGATCAGGGTATACACTGTTCGACATTCAGTCAGTGAAACAGTGTTTTAACAAACAGTAGAGATTCAGGCTGCACGAGTCTGGCCAGATGGCATAAGACCAATTTCTCCAGTCAGTACCACATATACAGAAAGAAGTATGCCTGCATGAGGGGAACATCAAACCTCCCGTAATATATTGATTGTGGATATCTGTTTAACCCTTTCACAGGAATGGAATATTCCATTTTATTTTATTAATAAGAAAAGCAGGAATTTTATAAAAACTTAGAAAATATCCCCGAATAGTGCAGCTGCTGATGAGAACTCATTACGAGCCGGCTCGTCTGGATCTACAGGGTTTACAAACATGCAATAGAGGCCTATGGTGTTGAAAGGTTACCATAGGTCACTGGGTAGAACCTGTCGGCACCATCCACACAATGGCAAACTGTTGACAGTAGTTTTGGCCATACCAAATGGTCTCTTAATCAAATACACCATTAGTCACAGCTTACTATGAGCTGGGGATATTGTGGTCTATTCTTGATCACACATTCATAAATTTACTTGATAATGATCTGGTGCTTGATGTGATAGTACTTTACTTCAGCAAATGAAATACTTCTAGTCTTCAGCAAGTGTCTGAAGTGTGAATTTATCGGAACACATTGCAGAAATCATCAGTATATATAAATGCAGAAAGTATCAGCACATATAAACCCTGCTTACTGGACGTACCTTGTTTTTGGGTGCGGCGATTGGCTCGGAGAACGCGAAGAATGGTAGGGCCAGGTTACAGAAGCCGTTCTTGTACGACTCCATCTTCTGGTGACCCTGCACCAGCTGTAACATACACAGGGGAGCGGTGCAATACACTCATCTATTGGGGTCGTACGTTCTTTAACAGCAAGGTCAAGCAAGACGTTAATGCATCTGTATGGGGCGAGCACTGAATATTCAGCACTTTAACTGAAGGGTCAGTGGAATAAAGATGCCAAATCCCTAAGAACGTTGATACCAAGGAGATCATAAACATGGGAACGTCTCAAAACTGCACATCAGGGCCCGGTTGCTCAAAGCTTCTGTTAGCTTAACAGACTGTTAAATCCTTAGCATTGCTAAAGATTTAACAGTTTGTTAAGCTAACAGAGGTGTTCAGCAACTGGGTCCAGTTTGCCAGAATGTACAGTTGGAGATGTTCCACAATAATTCTGGCAGACAAGTACATGTACTCCCCAATTTTATTTGTGAGCCTTGTGGTCATGAACAGACATTATCATCAGAGATAAATCCCATCAAAATTATGCACAGACTTGTCTGCAGATCTCGATTAACGAGGTGCAACTGTAGTGAGGATTCACCCAGCAATTAAGTCAACTAACTGATGTGGTGTGGTTCCTTTCAGTATTTGCCTACCTTATACAACTCGAGACAGACGAGACCCACAACCATGGCGGTCGTCGTGGCAATGGCTGGAATGATGCGCCCAGCAATCAACTTGCTCTGTAAACACAAAATATCAACGCGTCAAAGGTTTATAGGCTCGCTATGTCTATACGGCAATGTTATATTGCATGTGCACAAATTACTTTGACACTTTATAAGTCCTTTATAATCAAGACTGGAAATACAAGTCAAGATTAATAGAGTGATTGTTTTTTTTTCATTTTCATCAATTCAACAGCAAGGCCATAAATAAATAGGCTTTAATGAATGGACAAAAACTATGAAAAGTGAGACATTCAAAATGAATGGGTACCGCAACAACGATGGTCATACAAGAACGGGACTTCAGTTTTAAGTCTCATTCGAACGACTACAAAAAATTATGAATGCAATGATAATTGCCTATTCATTGTAATCAACAGACCAAAATTCAGGACATACAATCCGAGACGACTTGTGCCCGTCTGTGTTGGGAATATTAAAGGTCAGAACATATAAGACGAGCCGTGTTAAAATTGTGAAATTTTCCCATAAAAAATATTTCCAGAAACTATATTTTCTGTAAATGAAGTTAAAAGTGGACAACATTTTCATAGCAGATGCAGAATTCTATTCTGAACATTTTGACAACTTTTTGATGCCATTTACGGAAAATATTGTAAATTTTGCGAATATTTTTTATGAAAAATCGCACGTCTTACTAGGTACAAAAGCAGATGGCTCGTCTCAATTGTACAATCCAGCGAGACAGCCCACCTTTCGTCTATCGGCGGCTGGGATATCGTAGTTCTCGACGCGGAGGTTGGACATGGGTACTAGTCTAGACGTATTTCTTATAAATGTGCATCCTAGAAGCATTTTTTAGTAAAAGTTGGGAACCTGACTTGTTAACATGATTAATGTATGCCAAATTCGACTAGCCCGGTTCCCAAGCTGAATTTTGAGTTTTTGATCATCTAATTAGCATAAACAAAATGGCTGCCAAATTGACAATTTTGGGCACTTTCTTGGGAGGCACTACTATACCATCTAAATAAATGCACATTGTTCACATGTATGCATCTTAGAAATGTCCCTTGAGCAATAGATCAAAGGTACAGGCTAATACAATTTGCAAAATGCCAAAAATCTATTATTATGCTAATTAGCTACAGCAATTACCAAAACAAAAATATTTTCTGCTGTAACTTTATTATTATGCAGGCAAACTTGACAAATGAGATGTCTAGACCTATGTTTTGAGGGTCAAGGAAAATGATTAAGACATATTTGAAGCACTTTCTTTAAGGTTTACAGGGTTACAGCTGTTTATTAATAAAATATACAAGTTAAAGTTGCTAGTCTGTAATCATAAACTATGCTCATCCAGAATCCATCTCTAGTTCTAAGCAAGTTAAAGTTAAATTTTCACGCTATTCTTTTAAATATGAGAAATAGTCATTTTCATTTAAGACAACAAAAAACTATCGTCAAAGTGTCAATTATATACACGAATCCATCCAGTCTGATTTTTGTCCTACTATACAAAGTTCTATCATGCTGCTACGTGAACAAATTTCAGTTAGCATAAACAGTTTTCAGGAATGCCTAACATCTTTTAGGCAAAGCACATTGTATTCATGCAATGAATCTGATCATCAATCTGTTGCTGCATGCACACATTGACGTGTATCGTAATCCTGATTTCCGGCATTTGCAGGGTTGAGTCTTGCATTGTTTCCGACATGCACAGGCTACCATCTCGAGACAACTGTCTGAAATGGGACTAAATGCCATCAGTATGGGCTGCAGTCCTGATTCCTCAAGTATCCATCCCATTTCAGACAGTGCAGGGAGCTCAGGTGTGGGGAAATGGGCATTCATCCATATCATCGCTTGATAGTGTACTCTCATCAAATGGAAACGGAGCGCATCACTTGTTGGGGCCATGGCTTCTGGCTTTCCCATCTTGGAGAACAATGATTGCCGTGCTGCATCAACAGAGTCTGTTCTGTACACATTGTATATTCTGCAGACAAATGTTTCTGAAGATTTGATGGTTTCCTCTGTGAGTTCACCAATGCCAAAGTTCTTCAGCATTTCATGGTGCTCTTCGAAGACCGTCCATGATGATCGTTTGGTGTGATTCGCGATGTACGAGGTGGTGTCACACCCAGTTAATGCGTGAAATGCTAGCAAGGATTCTGCTGAGCCTCTTGGTAGTTTGTTGAAAACTGCATCAATGGGTATATACCGCCGTTTATTAGATGTGCCCGACATCATCCATAGATGCTCACATTGCATACGTTGAAAGTGGGACACCAGAAGCAGGAGAGTATCAGTGTCCCTGGAAGACACAACAACTGTATTAAACTGGCTGTGGACGGCATGCAGCACCAATCGTGTGTCCGCTTCTTCATGTGTGGATTTCAGAGGTGTCAAACCAGTTGTACCTTTTGATGACTTGACCTCGATTTTCTCTCTAAATCCACCGGCAACTACAATTTCTTTATTCTTAGGCGCCTGGGAACACAGTTCCTCAGACAAGAAATGTGCTAGATCTGCTTTATTATCAGCTAGTGACAGAAAATTTGACCAGTTCTTTGGAAGAGGTACATCACGACCTTCCACAAGCCATCTGATTGGCCGTGATGCTTTATTTCGCCGTGTTCTGGTTGTATCCTTGATTGTTTCTTCCCTGTATCTGTCGAACACAATATAAATTCTTTGATATTTGGAACCTGGTTTAATCACCGTTTTCATGTACGTGTCGGCCAGATCTCCAAAGGTCACAGCATCATCAGGCTTTCCAAGAGCTACTACCAATGCTTGTCCATCAATGATAAGGCAAGATGTGTGATGAAGTTGAATTGTCTCGGGACAGTCTGTGTCTTCTGTTATCACGTTAGCAAGTACCGACTTGTGTCCAGTGCGTAGGTAGTGTACCATTAATTTCGGCAAGGCATACAGGGACCGGAAGATGCCCATAGTCGAGTACAGATGGCAAATCAACAGGCAGATCCGCCTCATTGGCAGTAATTAGACGTTGGAGGACATTTCTGTCTGCCTTCAGAACAGTTTTCTTGTCTTTGTCCTTTGTGTGTTTAACCACTTCATATAAAGTGACAAATGTTGGGGCGTTATTCCTGCGCAGAGGTTCATGGAATGAAACATCTGGCTTATCACAATGCTCAGCCATGATCAACCTGTCCTGAACAAATGTCTTGACTTCTTCTTGTCCAAGCTCATTGGCACGTAGTAGTGATTCTTGAATTGACTCTGTTGCTAGGTGCTTCGTAACAATGTTTTGCAACATACCTGGATGTGATACAGATGAGAACACACTGAATCCTTGGAAAGTGGAAAGTAAGGTCTGTACTCCCACGGTGGAGACTGTACATTCCATGTGGTTGTACTGCTATGTGCGATATCAGGTTAAAGGAGAGTGTCCACCTGCACAGAGCTGATGTCGTCTTGGTGATACGAATTTGCCTGTGCCGTTTATCCATTCCATGGCCTGGTCAGGATCTACTTGGCTGAACTTGTGAGCAGATCTCTTGACAACAAAAGTGCCTCTTTGGAAATCTGTTAAAACTGGCTCTGGAAGCTGGTGCATCTCCACTAGATACACTGGACCCCATCATGCATAGTTCAGGTGGTCATACTGATTGAAGTAGGGCAACATCAGACTGAACGAGCAAAGATCGAGATTCCAGATGCCATCACGCTGAGCTCGAGTGTATTGCAGCAGTATTGCGACCATGTCCATATATTGCCACCAGAAGCTGAAGTTCACATCATCAGATCTACTCTCAACTAATTCATCCAGGAACTTCCTGAACTTTTTCTGATCCAGAAATGTTATCAGTTCAGGAATATTCTGCGGGTCGTCATCAGCAGCCATCCTGGAAATGTAAACATGGCAGTCCTCGTCCGCCTTTGCAACAAAGAAGAGAATGCTTGGCATAAGGAGACGCCACAGAGCTTGCAAAGTCAGTTTGTGTGCCCTCAAAGCTTTGTTGTATGCATTTCCTGTCAAAACACGTTCTAAAGTGCCTTGTCCGAGTAGTCCACTCTCCACCCACACTTCAGCTAGTCCGGAACCATTCATATGATATATCGCCTTGAGGAAGTTTATCGATACGTGAAGGCTACCAAGGCGAGGTATTAAATTATCCTGGTATTCTGGAACAGACCACTTTAGCTCCATAAGTATGCAGTACAGCACTTGGTCGACTGTCAGGACTGTATGTTCCTGTCCAAAATGTGAAGATATTGCCATGCATCTCTTCACGGTGGTATTCAAAGTATCCAATTCATGAGCAGGAGCAATGATTATAGGCAAATATCCTACTGCCGTCTGTTCTGGTTCCTCTGATGACAATGACCGATTGAATACTGTCCAAGAAGATTTTATCTCTGAATTTTGACAGCACAAGAAGAAGCTAGTTCTGTAGCTTTTGCTTTTCTTGCATACTCATTGTCCTCCTCAGATTAGCTGAAGCATGCTTCGTCGACGGGTGCTGTGAATATTGGCTTGCACGTTCCATGATTTATACTGACAGGATGCAGCTCCTCCAGGGCATTGGACACAATCAAAGTATGTCTTGTGGATAGCTCGAGATTTTTAAGAGAAACATCAGTTGTTTGGCCTCGTTGCCATGATGCCATTTTAGTTGCATGGAAAGTATTCTTTCCATCAAGTGTTTCATCAAGGATGTCAATGTTATCACAGGTGTAGTGGATGAATTTATTTGCTACAATGTTTGGTGGAATGACGGCACCAGTTGCTTGGTCCATTGATTTCAGAGTGCATAACTGACGCAGTAGACTAGATATTGTGCCACACAAGAATTTTGGTAAATATACGTCACTAGAACAACAGCGTTAAGTTTATATTTAGTATGTATTAACAATGAAATACTAAATATATACAGTGTATGCCAAACAATCGTGTTTCGGTAATGCACCACTGAACTGTGATCTCTTCCAAATCCGATATTACACGTAGTAGCATAAGTATAGATTCTAGCGATGATGCATTCTGAGGACCAATGCGATACGCTATATACAGTTTACTACAAGTAAAAAAAGATGATAGCGCTGTTGAGGTTTGACAACTAATGGAATTTTGGTAATACATGACGTCAGATGTTGAGTCAGTGACATCATATCTCTTTTGTTGTTGTTGTTGTTGTTATATATACTCTGTTGATTATATCCAGGCGCTGTCTTAGGGACATTTCTAAGATGTAAGATGCGTACATGTGAACAATGTGCATTTATTTAAATGGATTAGTAGTTCCTGTCCCAAGAAAGTGCCGAAAATTGTCAATTTGGCAGCCATTTTGTTTATGCTAATTAGATGGTAAAAATTCAAAATTCAGCTTGGGAACAGGGCTAGTCGAATTCAGCAAACCTTAATTATGTTAAAAAGTCAGGTTCCAAACTTTTACTAAGAAATGCTCCTAGAGCCTTATACAGGGCCCTTGTCTAGAAATACGTTTAGTCTATACCCAATCATTATCATAAGCAAACACACCAATATTGAGGACATACAATCTGCCATGACCCACCTTGTGTCTATCGGCAGCGGGGATATCGTAGTTCTCGGCGCGGAGGTTGGACGTCGCCACGATGAAGTCTATGTGAAAGTTGGAATCATCATCCTTCTCGAAGTCGGCCGCACGCAGCACCATCGCCTTCAGGCTCTGCGCTGATGGCAGGGCCTCCTGCAGCCGCTGCACCTCGTCCGAATCTGGGGACATGGCGGTACTCGGTTGGGTTTAACCCGTTCACCGACATACATATATATAACCTGGTCTGTTCCATGTTAATTTTCGACCATTACTTTATATTACATCAACAAGCTTAACCTTTCTTACACTGTTAAATGTTGTCATCTGCTGTTTGTTTTTCCATATTTTCTATTCAAAAACATGAAATGATTCTAAAATACTGTCAAACCATGTTGTTACCGAGAAAGAAGGCAAAATATAAAACAAGAGCAGACAACAATTTTTGTTTCTACAATTCTAACTAAGGGTTAAAAATAACTAGAAATGGACGCTTGTCCACAAGCACATGTGTATCCCCCTCCCTGCCTACAGGCAGCCACTCAAAAATAAAGGGAGATAACTAATATGTTAGTAAGGTGAGAGTTGTCATTCTTGAGATACACCTTTGGGTCATAGTTTTAGCAAGTGTGAAATACCATGAACATATTCCAAAGAGTAATCAAGTTTTGGATTGACAAGAAATGAATCTGCGAAAAACAAGAGGGCCATGATGACACCAGCGGAGAATGTGACATTGAGTTTTATGTGTTTTAAAAAAATTGTGCTATTTTTAGATTTTTCAACAAAAAATGTACCAGAGTGATCGACTCATTGATACCTTCGATTTGATATATAACATGACCATATTCGGTCAAAAATAAAATTTGACCCCAATTTGACCCCACGGGCCACGCCCATTTTTGACCCCAGGGTCACCATTTTAACAACTTTGAAAGAGCATTGTACATCGATCATTCCTACCAAGTTTCGTCGAAATCCGGCCAGCGGTTCATGAGAAGAAGATTTCTTAAGAATGTATGCTATTTTTAGATGGCGGCCATCTTGGATTAGCGATGACCTCCATTTTAACAAATCTGAAAAGGCTTCACCCATGGACCATAACTTTTAAGTTTGGCTACCATGGGCAAAGTGGTTCATGTGAAGAAGAATTTTTAAATCTAATAAAAGAACGATCTTTTGACATTTCGGCGGCCATCTTGGATGACATAACAATCCAATTTCGACAAAAAATGTACCAGAATGATCGACTCATTGATACCTTCGATTTGATATATAACATGACCATATTCGGTCAAAAATAAAATTTGACCCCACGGGCCACGCCCATTTTTGAACTTCGTCGAAATCCGGCTAGTGGTTCACGAGAAAAAGATTTTTTAAGAATTTATGCTATTTTTAGATGGCGGCCATCTTGGATTAGCGATGACCTCCATTTTAACAAATCTGAAAAGGCTTCACCCATGGACCATAACTTTTAAGTTTGGCTACCATGGGCCAAGCGGTTCATGTGAAGAAGAATTTTGAAATCTCTAATAAAAGAACGACCTTTTTACATTTCGGCGGCCATCTTGGATGACATAACAATCCGATTTCGACAAAAAAAATATACCAGAGTGATCGCCTCATTGATACCTTTGATTTGATATATAACGACCATATTCGGTCAAAAATAAAATTTGACCCCAATTTGACCTCACGGGCCACGCCCATTTTTGACCCCGGGGTCACCATTTTACGTAATGACGTCATTTTATCAATTTTGTAATCCCCCTACCTAAGGACCATGACCATGAAGTTTGGTGACTAGGCCCAATGGTTACCGAGGAGAAGACGTTTGAAAATGTTCACGACGCGACGACACATTGCGGTAACAATAGCTCACATGAGCTTCGCTCAGGTGAGCTAAAAACAATAAAGGGAGATAGCTAAAAAATTAGTGAGGCAATTTATCATTCTTGCATGTGACACACCTTTGGGTCGTGGTCTGCATGTGTGAAGTTTCATGAAAATATTCCAAATGGTGTTATGTTCCGGACACAGAATCAGTGCGCGAAAAACAAAGGGAGATAACTAAAAAATTAGCGACTCAAGAGTTGCCATTCTTGCATGTGACACACCTTTGGGTCATGATCTATCTATGCAAGTGTGAAGTTTGATGAAAGTATTCCAAAGGATATTCAAGTTATGCTTCGGACAAGAAGTGTCTGCGGCGGACACGGACGATGTTCAGTGTCAATCTTCCGTCCGGGGGGATACAATTGCAAACATTGTAATTACAAACACTGTAGATCCTGATGAGACGGCTTCTTACGAGCCAGCTCATCTGCAGAGCTGCCAACCCCCTGTCGTTCACATGAGGAACATGGAGAGAAAAATGGGCTATTTTCAGGAACACCACATATGTTTTCCGGAACACAAATCAGTACTCACTGATATACATAAAGTAAATTTGTTATAGCCTGTCTCGGCCAACATGACCAACCAAAAAAATCACAATTACACTGCTTGCAAGACGCAAATTCATCACCGCGCTTTGTCAGGACCAAATGGGGCCATGTCTCGCTGTAATCAGTGATGAACATCTGTCTTCTGCCAACTTCTTTCGATAAAAAAATACCCAAATTCGTTGGCTGCACGCTTTGGAGCAGATATTTTATGAATTTACGTGATAAAGAAATCAATATCGCTGAGCGCTTGAAACTACTACTACTACTACACAACAATAATCAAAATGGTAAGTATGAGTATGATTACGGGTAAATAAAAAAATAGGATTTATTGGCAGAATTGTGAATTGTGAAACAAAATTATTATTTCCAGATATTCCCGCGCTGATTTTTTTAAAAATCGTACTTTTTAATTGTTGTCCGTACTTCCGTATTTTCCGGAACAAATACGGAAAAATCGAAACAGTTGGCAGCTCTGCATCTGTGTCTACAGTGTTTGCCAATTTTGGATCTGTGGTTACTAGGGTTGAAAGGGAGAACATTTTCTGTCACATGCTTGAAATCTGCTGCCACCTGGACCGACAAACAAAAACGCTAACACAAATCTTACTGACATACAAAAACTATATACCCCTTGATATAGTTTGTATGGTGGGGTATAATAAAGCACCTGAACCCTGCCATCTCTAAGATACAACGTGTCTGTGACCAGGAGCCTTACCGTACGCCCCATTGTTATTGCCGGCTGCCTCGAGCTCAGCATCGGTGACGGAGATCTTCACCCCCGACTTGGGCTTGAAGCCGGCCACGGTGACCTTGTCCACCATCTGTTTGATTGCCGCTCGGTCTCGCACCTGCTTGATGCCGTAGTTGTCTGCCCGCAGGTTGGCCGCCGACATCACGTAGTCCAGGTGGGTTTCCTGAAACACGATTTATCATCGACTGATTGGGGGTTTATATCGGATTAACCTTTTCAATCATACAGACCATTAAAACCTACATTTATAAACACAGTACCGGTAGCAGGGTTTCCCCCAGACATTCAGGAAGGCATGTCATTTCTAAGCCAGCTTTCAGTTTCCTGTCATGAAAAAAATGCAGAAATGCATTATTTACTGTTTTAAATGGGTTATTTATCATTATAATTGCATGGTATGTGTCATAAATCTAAAAGTAACACAAAATATAAGTAGTAATGCAATTTAAGGCATGTCCACAGACATGGCACAAAATAAATGGCATGTTGCACTACACTTTCTGAAAAGAAGGCATGTCATTTGCGACTTTATGGGCTGCGGGAAACTCTGGATAGTTCCAGATGAGCCAGCTTGTCCAAGTGGGAAATAAAGACAACATTGTACATATATTATATACCGTTACTTTCCTTTTGGGACCACACACCGCTGGTCATGGAGTGCATGTTTAGGCCATGTTAAAGGTTTGTCGACCACCACTGTACACGTGTCGTGTGTTTATCATGATGTATTGTGCTAGCTTCTTGACGTGGGTTCATGCGTCTCCTTTGGGCATCTTGCTTTCTATTTCCTCTAGTGGATGCGGAGAATACTACATTTTTTTGGGGACAAAATCTGTTAATTTTCATTATTTCTCGATAGAAGTACATGTAGTTACCACTCAATTGAACTCTCGCCGAGTCTCGCCGAGACGGTTCAATTGAGTGGTGACAACATATACTTTAGAAGATATGACGAAAATATGATTTCATGTCTCTCAAAAAGTCAATACTAATGTCATCATATCCTGCTTGCAATGGGATATACCAATACAAGCAGTCTGTCCCAGCCAACCTAGATTTTTCTCAATGGTTAGCGACATCAGTAACGAGCCCGCTTCTCACCAATACGACCCCGGGTTCGATCCTCAGCAGGGGCAGTATGCGAGATGGTATGGTGGTCGCCAGATTAGGCAAATGGGTTTCCTCCGGGTACTCTGGTTTCCTCCCATATTAAGGACCACCCTTAAACCTTCATCTGTATACGAAGGCATTTGTACAAGTGATTTCGCACTTGTTTGTAATGTAAAATAAATAAGTCGGTAGTACTTACATTACTGGAGTCGAACGTGAGGTGGTGTGGACATCGCTTTGGTCCTGACCAGAATTGTGCGCCGGAGCTTGTTGTCTGTATTAAAAATGTTATGAAACAAATTAATAGGATTAAATTTGAACCAATGCAGATTTAAGTAGTAGAAATATTAAACTTGTAATTTAGTTGAGATAAGCAATAAGGTATAATTACATTAATACACAAAATAAGTATTTACACTGCTTGATGCTGCAAGTCATACCAAACATTATTTAGCTCAAGATGTTATTTGATTACTATATGGGACACTACTGTTCTCGCAACAAAACACGAGTGACTGGATAACTGGGTCAAATGGCCCAGATCAGCCGGCACACAAGCAGTCTCATCAAGGTCTGCACATACCCATTCGTTTATACCATTCACGAGTCTACCAAACTAACAAACAACAATGAACCTGTGCTAAAGACAACCTCCGAATAGCAAATGACCCTGCGAATAAAGACCACCTGTGAACAAAGACCAGATTGTTTACTTCCCATGGCTGGTCTTTATTCACAGGTTTTTACTGTATATCCTTATCAGGCTAATCATGCGGACAGATCAGAAGGCAGAATGATTAAATAACACGCGCCCATTTGTCCAGTCACATATTGGCTGGGTCTGCATTTGATCATGTTCAAATTACACTTTAAAGGCAACAGTGTGTACAATATTAAATTAGTCGACAATCATAACCAGAATAATATTTCACTTATACACAAATTTCTCATCATAAGAATTTGTACACATTGGATACTGTCAACCATGTTGAAACCGACTTGAAAACAATTGGAGGCAAATAAGTTAAACAATTTCAGACTCCGGTCATGGTCGAACATCTGTTATTCAGAATAGCAAAAATTTCTCGTTCATCAGCAAATTGGGCGGCGAAAAAAATTCTTGTTCATCTGCAAGTTGGATCTTAGATCCACCTTGCAGATGAATGAGAAATTTTCATTCTTCACGTGCCAGGAAAACACATGAGAAGAAATAGTAGATTTGTGTGAATGTGAAAAACACTGGCGTTACCTGGTCGGAGGGGAAGTTGTAGAGCAGCTGTTGGATCTGGTTGTTATAGTTATCCTGCCAGAGTTGCCGTGCCCACAAGACACATGCCTCGAAGTTGGCCGGTTTGTTGTCCACAAGCACCCGCTTAACAGTGAGTAATGTCTCGATCTGTAAAGTAATAAACGTGAGTAATGTCTCGATCTGTAACGTAATAAATGTGAGTAATGTCTCGATCTGTAAAATAATAAACGTGAGTAATGCCTCGATCTGTAACGTAATAAACGTGAGTAATGTCTCGATCTGTAACGTAATAAATGTGAGTAATGCCTCAATCTGCAACGTAATAAACGTGAGTAATGCCTCGATCTGTAACGTAATAAACGTGAGTAATGTCTCGATCTGTAACATAATAAACGTGAGTAATGCCTTGATCTGTAACGTAATAAACGTGAGTAATGTCTCGATCTGTAAGGTAATAAACGTGAGTAATGCCTCGATCTGTAACGTAATAAACGTGAGTAATGTCTCGATCTGTAACATAATAAATGCGAGTAATGTCTCGATCTGTAACATAATAAATGTGAGTAATGTCTCGATCCGTAACGTAATAAATGTGAGTAATGTCTCGATCCGTAACGTAATAAACGTGAGTAATGTCTCGATCCGTAACGTAATAAACGTGAGTAATGTCTCGATCCGTAACGTAATAAACGTGAGTAATGTCTCGATCCGTAACGTAATAAACGTGAGTAATGTCTCGATCCGTGACGTAATAAACGTGAGTAATGTCTCGATCCGTGACGTAATAAACGTGAGTAATGTCTCGATCCGTGACATAATAAACGTGAGTAATGTCTCGATCCGTAACGTAATAAACGTGAGTAATGTCTCGATCCGTAACGTAATAAACGTGAGTAATGTCTCGATCCGTAACGTAACAAACGTGAGTAATGTCTCGATCCGTAACGTAATAAATGTGAGTAATGTCTTGATCCGTAACGTAATAAACGTGAGTAATGTCTCGATCTGTAACGTAATAAACCTGAGTAATGTCTCGATCTGTAACGTAATAAACGTGAGTAATGTCTCGATCCGTAACGTAATAAACGTGAGTAATGTCTCGATCCGTAACGTAATAAACGTGAGTAAAGATTTGGATCTGAAACGCAACAAGAATTCCGCCACGGAAGCGGTGTCGCGCCTGCCGAGGCATTTGACCGTAACATGATGATGGGCATCATCTTGGATTAAGCGATGACTCATTTTACCAAATCTGAAAATGCTTCACCCAAGGATCTTAACTTCTTATGAAGTTTGGCCAGCATCGACCATATGGTTCCTGAGAAAAATACGTTCAAAATCTTTTTGTGGCCATCATGGATGACATAACAATCCAATTTCGACAAAAAAATGTACCAGAGTGATCGCCTCATTGATACCTTCGATTTGATATATAACATGACCATATTCGGTCAAAAATAAAATTTGACCCCAATTTGACCCCATGGGCCACGCCCATTTTTGACCCCGGGGTCACCATTGTAACAACTTTGAAAGAGCAATGTACATCGATCATTCCTACCAAGTTTCGTCGGAATCCGGCTAGCGGTTCATGAGAAGAAGATTTTTTAAGAATTTGACCTACTTTTCCATGGCGGCCATCTTGGATTGTCGATGACCTCCATTTTAACAAATCTGAAATAAAATTTGACCCCACGGGCCACGCCCATTTTTGACGCCGGGGTCACCATTTTAACAAATTTGAAAGAGCAATGTACATCGATCATTCCTACCAAGTTTTGTCGAAATCCGGTTGGCGGTTCTTGAGAATATTTTTTAAGAATTTGTGCTATTTTTAGACGGCGGCCATCTTGGATTTCGTAATGACGTCATTATAACAATTTTGTAATCACCCTACCTAAGGACCATGACCATGAAGTTTGGTGACTATAGACCCAATGGTTACCGAGGAGAAGACGTCTGAAAATGTTCACGGACGACGACGGACGACGACGGACGACGACGGACGACGACGGACACATTGCGGTAACAATAGCTCACATGAGCTTCGCTCAGGTGAGCTAAAAAAAGGCTAAGTGTTTCCACAACAATGTGAATGTCAAAATGGTCAAGGTCATGTTAATGGCGGCATGAATGTCTTCCAAATGCTTATATGTATCAAGTTTCCAAATATTGAAGCAATCCATCAAGTAATATAAATGTTATACGATGATCAAGAAACTTGTACAAACTTTTTGACGCAAACAATGGCTAAGTGTTTCCACAAAAATGTGAAGGTCAAGGTCATGTTAATGGGGGCACGAGTGTGTTCGAACTGCTCACATGTATCAAGTGTCCAAATATTGAAGCAATCTATCGAGTGCACGTATGTGGCTATGACAATGGTGCTTATGGTTTCAGCGATCAGTGCAGATCCAGATCAGTCTGTGCAGCATCTGCACAGACTGACCAGGATCTGCACTGTTCGCCATCCCATCAAACACCCATCATGTTTCTAACAAGAGTCCAGCTACTAACAAGCAATATTGTTGTCAGCCAACAGGAGTGTGCTATTTGACCAGGAGCTACACTGCTCACAAATCCCATAAAGCCTCATTTCTCCAGTCACAGCCACATATCCCCGCATGCCCTGTCTCTGTAACTTACCGGCTGTGTACCCTGTAGTTTGAGCGTCCTCTCCATGAACTTGGGGTCGGTTAGATATTGTTTGGCTGTCTCGATAGGGCCGGTGAACTCGCCTTCGAACGTGTCCCGGGCCCACTGCAGGGTGTGTTCTATTGCATTCGGGAAGTTCTTCAGGGTGCAGATTGGGATCGACTTCTCCGGTGGGTCTTGTGACGACGAGTACGATTCTGTTAGGTGTGGTATCACAACCTGTACGTACAAACAAGGACGGCACCTCAGATTCAAGCGAAAGACTGGTGGGATGGAATTACTATGAAAGTATTTTTTCATGCTCAAGGCGAGGTCTGAACCCACAACCTCTGGATTGGAAGTCAGAAGTTCTAACCCCTAGACCACAACCCATCCCGAAAACTGCAGAGAAACTTCCAGATAAAGCTATTTTATTGGCTCTCAAATTAATTCATCATATCTACATACACATTTAAGACAAGCCATGTACAAAAACCTTATGTACCAAGAACATGAAATATATTTACAGAAAATGTGATATTTTCTGTAAATGATGTTGAAAGGTTACAAATCTTCATAGCAAATGCGGAATAGTATTTGCTATGAAACTTTTGTCATCATTAGACATTTACTGAAAATATTGTAAATATTTTTCATGTAATATCGCACATGTTCTTAGTCACAAAATCACATGGCGTGTCTTATATGTGGCTTGTCACGTATTATGTGCATGTTGTACGTACCTGTACATTGGCCTTGGTTCCTAGAGTACCGGACTCCAGCAGGGGTTTACGGTAGTATACACATCGGCGGTCCATATACATGCCTGTAATGTCACACAGAGACGGTGATTTATACACAAAATTGTGAATCAAAATGCCACCGCTGGTGAGCAATCATGGACAGCAGTCGAGCACCTGTGATGCTGAGGGGCAAGCCAAGGTAGTAGTGAAGATGCATGTTTAGTATAGTGAAACTCAGCCGGACTGTCGTCAAGTTATCGAGTCTACTAAGGGCGATTCCAGAATTTATTGCATGGGGGTGGGGGGGGGGGGGGGGGTGGGGGGGGGGGGGGGGGGGGGGGGGGGGGGGGGGGGGGGGGGGGGGGGGGGGGGGGGTGGGGGGGGGGGGGGGGGGGGGGGGGGGGGGGGGGGGGGGGGGGGGGGGGGGGGGGGGGGGGGGGGGGGGGGGGGGGGGGGGGGGGGGGGGGGGGGGGGGGGGGGGGGGGGGGGGGGGGGGGGGATGGAAGGCACCTGTGACCCGTTTCACTAAACTTTGTAAGGCTACATAGTTTGTATGGGCAACATTTCATTTTAGAATAACATTTACACCGACAGCCGATGTGTGGAAAATATAGTTAACCACGTTAATGTGAGAAGCAAATTAATAACAAGAGCTCTGCGGAGCAAAATGTCCCGCCTGGCGCAGTTTGCAAGTATATATGGAGCTTGTAATAACCTTGGGGTTAGTGGGCACCATGGGCTTTCTGTAGAATGATGCGGGATGTTGTTACAAATGCATGTATGGAATATTAAAGCATAAACTAAGCGTTAACTTTTCCAAACACGTAAATTTCTAAGTCAGTGACCTTGACCTTTGGGGTTAGCGGGCACCATGGGCTTTCTGTAGAATGATGCGGGATGTTGCTACAAATGCATGTATGGAATATTAAAGCATAAACTGAGCGTTAACTTTTCCAAAAAAGGAAAATTTCTAATTCAGTGACCTTGACCTTTGGGGTTAGCGGGAACCATGGGCTTTCTGTAGAATGATGCGGGATGTTGTTACAAATGCATATATGGCATATTAAAACATAAACTGAGCGCTAAAACTGAGCGTAACTCAAACACGATTTGCTATGTCAGCGACCTTGACTTGTGTTTTGGGGTTTGCTGCACCATTGGGACTAGCTAAACAAAGAGCGTTAACTTTTCCAAACACGAAATCTTATGTCATGCGATTGGACTGTTGAAATTGCAACCAAATGAAATTTCTGAATGATGGGCAGGGATGTTGTTACAAATGCAAGTATTCGAATTTTAAACTTAAAGCATAAACTGAGCGTTAACTTTTGCAAACATGAAATTTCTAAGTCAAGTGACTTGACCTTTGTACGGGCAACATGGGCTTTTCGTATTGATGCGGGATTTGTACAAATGCTGAGCGCCAACATTGGGCAACCAGGGCTTTCTGTAGAATGATGCGGGATGTTGTTACAAATGCATATATGGAATGATAAAGCGTTTTGGTGTACCATGGCCTGTAAGATATTAGCATACAAAGTTAAACTTTTCCAACACGAAATAATGAAAATTCTTCCAAAGTCAGTGTGACATTGACTTGCTGTTTTAGAAGCATCCACCTTTGGCTAGAGGGCATCATGGTTTCTGTAGAATGATGCAGGATGTTGTTACAAATGCATGTATGGAATATAAAGCATAAACTGAGCGTTACTTTTCCAAATCACGGAAATTTCTAAGTCAGCGACCTTGACCTTTGCGGTTTTGCGGGGCACCATGGGCTTTCTGTAGAATGATGTGGGATGTTGTTACAAATGCATGTATGGAATATTAAAGCACATAAAATTGAGCGTTAACTTTTCCAAAACAAACGGAAATTTCTAAGGGTCAGCGACCTTGACCTTTTGCGGTTGCGCTCCATGCTTTCTGTAGAATGATGGCAGGATGTTGTTACAAATGCATGATGGAATATTAAAGCATAAACTGAGCGTTAACTTTTTCCAAACACGGAAATTTCTAAGTCAGTGACCTTGACCTTTGGGGTTAGCGGGCAACATGGGCTTTCTGTACATAAGCGGGATTGTTACAAATGTATGTATGGAATATTAAAGCATAAACTGAGCATTAACTTTTCCAAACACGGAAATTTCTAAGTCAGCGACCTTGACCTTTGGGGTTAGCGGGCATCATGGGCTTTCTGTAGAATGATGCGGGATGTTGTTACAAATGCATGTATGGAATATTAAAGCATTCCATTGAGGGAAACAGAAGTTACAATGAATTAACCTGAGAGCTAAGTTTTAGAAACAGAGCTAAATGCAAAAACTTAACGTTGAATGCATGTGAAAAGTATGTCAATGAACCATGAAAAGTAGGTGAAGGTCACATGGGTTCCCTCTGTGTGAGATGGTTACACCACAGTGTTGATGTATACCAAGTATGGAGGTCATAGGAGTTATAGTTTTCTGGAAACCGACCTAAACGCAAAAACTTAACGTGAAATGTTGATGCCGCCGCCGCCGCCGACGACGGAAAAGCTATGCCTATGTCCCGCTTCTGCTAAAGCAGGCGGGACAAAAATCGTTGTACGAACATTATTATCTCAAGATTGATTGATTTATTGGTGTTTAACGGCCTATCAACAGCTAGGGTCATTTAAAGCTGGGCCAACGGGTTCGATCCCACATGTAACCTGCTGCATTGTGACGAAAATCTCAAAATCAGAACTGAATATTTGCATCAAAATAAATATATATTCAGCGATGAAATTAGAATAACCTGACCTGTGCCAGGTCAATACCACACCAAATTCACTTAGCCCCTTCCACTGAAAGTAATAAGATTACGATTAATCCAGGGCTCCAGATAAGGAATTAGTAATTGAGTATTGTCGCTGCATCATTTCTGAAGCAATTGGGTATTTCAAAATTTTAATCGTGTAAAATAGAATCACACTACTGTTTACACATCAGCAGACCACACTTATTGAATAGTTTGCTTCTAAATGCAAACACATCTTGGTATTTCATTAGAATTGTCTCCAATAATTAGAATTGTCTCCTTGGAGACAATTCTAATGAAATACCAAGCTGTGTTTTCATGGAAAAATAAGAAAATATGCCATATTTGTGGTATGTTTATTGTTTTCTGTAGCATGATGAAGATACCACATATTTGTCATTGATTTTTGATACTCACTACTTCTGATTTCAATTGGGTTTTTGGCAATTTTAATTGGGTATTTACGCAAATACGCACCTTATCTGGAGCTCTGTTAATCATATTTATACTCATATCAGGGGTATAACCAGATTCAACTCTCACATACAAGAGACGTACATGAAGGCCAAACCAGGTCTACGGTCGGGATTGCGGTAAGGAGGAGTCCTGTAGCCGATTTCATCAAAATTGCAAAGTATACTTATCTAGCAAAGTATACTTTGAGGGAGTAATCATTTACTTTTTCCCAAAATGCATTATTTCAAATAGAACTAACCACTGCATATATTTGATGATTAAAAGTATGCAGAATTATTATACTGAATTTATTACATTATCACAGCAAAAATGGCTGTGATAATGTAATAAATTCAGTATAATAAAAATTAATTAATTTATCAAAGTATAATTTGCTAGATGAGTATACTTCGCAATGTTGATGAAATAGGCTACTGATCGTTAAATTACTCATCACATGCTCCCACCTGCTACTCACTTTATCGCAAGAAGTTTAGTGAAACGTGGCCCTGAATTTTTTATTTTTAATTCATCAAAAAGTTAATGTGGGAGAATAGATAGTCTGTCATGGATAGACTAGTAGGAGTTATCCAAAAAGTGCCTTCCACTCCCACGAAACAATTAATTCTGAAATCTCCCTAATGGACAACAGAGTAGCCACAAATGTAAAGCCCCATCTTTGCGACCAGTGTAGATTCAGATCAGCCTGTGTATCTGTAGTCTGATTAGGATCTGCACTATTAGATCAATACTAGATGGCCGCGGCCCGCATGTTGCGCCCGCCGTACGCCAATGTGCCAACTATACCACACTGTCAGCAAGTGGGCGCGATAAAAATCACTAATCACTAATCATATTAACAAACAATATAGATTGTTATCAGGCAACAGGAGTGTGCTATTTACTCAGCAGCTACACTGGTCACAAATCCCATGAACCCCATTTCAGTTATATCCATATACACAGATAAGTAATTTATGTAAAACAGGTCTACACATGGATTCTTGTTACCAAACACAAAATATCAAGATAAACCGATAGATTGAATGAGGTTTCCCAGATCACCGTCTACTTACGAGCATCAATGTTATCCAGTGCATTAGCCACACCGTCAAGTGATTCGAAGAAGTCGTCGGTGTAGATGTTCTCAGTGTCTGCGCAGACCCGATTCTCCTGTGGTATGATCTTGAAGGCCGGGTTCATCTGCTTGGCTGCCTGCGACGCCGTGGACGCCTTGTGTTTCTGCCAACAGGCATGGCAACATTGACCGAATATGGTATATGGAGCAGGGCTTCTAAAATTTTCAGTTTGTCTGTTCTGGACCGATTTTTGAACTCTCAGACCGATTGAGATTTGAAAAATAGTCTTAAAAATCGGTCCGAGAAAAATTGCCAGTCGGCTGCTATTTCACTATAAACCTTACAAGGTTTTACCGTTTTTGACCAGCAATTAATGTCCGACACATATCCGCGGGCCATATCCGTGTTAAAACAGTGTCGGGTAATAACTCATTGTGTATTCAGTTTCTCTTAATATGGAGACTCGTTAAAACTCTATTAAACTCATTAAAAAATATCACATAAAAATCACCACTCGTATAATACGAGTGGCGATTTAATGTGATATTTATTAAACAAGTTTATCGACTTTATAAGAAACGAGGCTACGAGGCTCATTTCTTATGAAATCTAATCTATCAACAAAATACTATGAAAGTTTTTTGAAGCCCAAGGCAAGGTTTGAACCCACAACCTCCAGATTGGAAGTCAGGTGTTATAACCACTAGGACACAACCCATTCCCAAACAACTCATTTGATGTGTTGCTTGGTTGAAATGAGTGGTGAGCCATTTGACCACCTCCCCGTACCTGTACGTCCCAGGGCCGGAACAGAAACTGTCTGTTGAGGTTCGACTTCTCTATGATGTCCATGTCCGTCACAAAGACACGGCCGCCCTCGCCGCACGCTACACCCATCAACGCCCAGTTCTTCAGCATCTCACAGCCGATCGCCCCCGCCCCCACCTACACAATAGACAAGACTTATAGATAGGTTACACACAGACAATCGCCCAGCTCAAGTGATCAGTTTAGCACGACGTCACAAATTCTCTACACCAATGACCATGCTCACTGTGATCAGCTGACATTCATTTCCACTAGGTGATCACACAGACATTACTCGGGTTCTATCCTGATGTTGTCTATATTTACAGTAGAACTTCGATCACTCGAACCGGCAACGGAATCGAGTTTAAGTTCGAGCGATGCATAGTTCGAGGGAATGAAGTTTCAAATATGTACCGTCACATTCAGTCAATAAAATCACTTATGTGAATATATGAGATGACCGATGTGACATGCCATTGTATAAATATACAAACGGAAAATATAAACTAAACAATGTCAGTATACAATTATAAACACTATAAATTAACGCCTGAAGAATTCCATGATCTCGGTTTGTTTGTTATTGGCACATCTTCTGTCAAAGTTAAATTTAAGTAAACGTTTGTTCATGACATATAAGCGTGGACATCATAACGCCCGTAATTCACGCCGCTATTGTTTGCAATTCGTGATTTAATGTCATCCCGCGTCAAGGGAAACTACTCAACGCGACCGCCCGCAATGGTGGAATTCGCACCTCGTTAGACAAACAGCTGATCACAGACTTACCTGTTCAAGTTATTAGCGGTAATTACCACTGTTTGACCGTCCACGGGACTAATCCACAGGTTCGACTGTTCGAGTAATTCATAGTTCGAGTTTAAGGTGTTTTATTACATGAATTATATAGGAAATTTGCCGGGACTGTCGAACCAGTTCGAGTTTTCCATGGTGTTCGAGCCAGACCTGTTCTAGTTATCGAAGTTCTACTGTACATACATTTTTAAACACAAATTATTTTCGTTAAAAATTAATATTTGGACATAATACATATGTATCTATTTAGATAATAACCCTTAGAATGTGGGAACCGAAAATATTCATCTGCTGTTAATTCATATTTTGTTTTTTCTCTCGGTAAAAACATGGTTTGGCAGCATTTTAGAATCAAATGGAAATGATTCTAAAGTGCTGCCAAAACAAGTTTTTGATGATAAAAATGGAAAATAAAAAATATTCAGCAGACGACAAAATTTAATTCAGCATTGTAAGGGTTAAATAATGCTGTTCATGTGAATATGTGACATTATTCAAAGTATAAATGCCTAAATTCATTTATCAAAGTTTGCTGTTTTAACATGGGAGCTTATAGCACAGCAACTTCACAAAGGAACATAACAACAACAGCAATAGTTCTGCAGTGAATGTAAACTGATCAATATAGACCAGGGGCCCGTTTCACTAAACTTTGTACGACTAAAATGTTCGTAAGTGCAAATTTAGGATCGTCTGGAAATTTCAATTGATGGATTTACATTTATTGAGCATAGGCTGCAGCCTATGCTCAATAAATGTAAACCCAATAATTGTTTACAAGAAAACATTGTTAATGTGCAATTTACAAACTATCATCATTTTGCACTTACTAACATTTTAGTCGTACAAACTTTAGTGAAACGGCCCCCAGGGCACAGATGCCCAATACCTACGTCAGGTTAACAGACTATTAAATCCTTAACAGTGTTAAGTTTTGTTTGTTTATTAGTGTTTAACGGCCTATCAACAGCTAAGGTCATGTAAGGCCGGGCAAACGGGTTCGATCCCGTTTTAACCTGCTGCATTGGGGGGAAAATCCCAAAATCAGAACAGAATATTTACGATATATTCAGCCCTGAAATTAGAATAACCTGACCTGGTGCCAGGTCCATACCACACCAAGTCACTTGGCCCCTTCCCCTAAAATAGGATTACGAATATCGTAATACTCGACTCTAGTCGAGATTCCGGTAAGGATGAACCCCGATCGTTAAATTACCCATCATGTGCTCCCACCTGCCACCCACATTAACAGTGTTAAGGATTTAAGCCTGTTAAGCTCACAGGTTTTGAGCAACCAGGCCCAGGCTTGTAGATAGGTTACACAACTTGGAAAACCACAAGTAACTTCCCTTAGAACAACTTGTGAGGCATGCTCGTGTTTAGAATCATGTTTAGTTGAAAGTCAGTCATTAACTTACAACCAGTACATAGCCTACTATTTTATGATGAGAAATAGTGCTGAAAGCGAGTAATAGAGTATAAAATATCAAGTAACCTCACATAACAGTTAACACATGTTGATACGCCAGTTCAGCCAAGATATTCACGCAAGGAAAGGCAGGGAAGTGCCCAACTTACCAAGAAATACTTGAGCTTGAGCAGTTTTTCCTGGAAGTCATTTCCAAACACGGCCGTCTGTCCGTCGTACCGGTTATCATGCTGAAATTGAAACAGTAGTTTCTCTACTCACACACTCAAAACCCGCAGAGTATTTGATTATCTGGGTTCATGATTGCAATGCACAAAAACATACATTGGATAGAGAGCTCATATAAAGAGGGGAACCTGGCAATGTCACTTCCAGAAAAAATGTTGATACTAATTTTGGGGAACTTTTCACCTGGGATATAAAATTATCTCATTGTTTATCTGTGTTAATCGAGATTGTCTCTAAAAATATTACCTTATACTCACAGTGAAATACAGAATGCATGTCGCGCCCGCCGAGCCTTTGATAGTTTACCAAAAAACTTTAACCCGGACGCATGTGCGTATGGACACAGATGTGCCGACTGTTGCGCTGTCCGCAAGCGGGCGCAATAAAAAAGCATTTCTATCTTAACGACCATCATGAATCACATAGTTTGAGTGGGACAGTGTTTATAAACATTTCTGAGAATGTTCTCCACATTTGTACTTCAATAAACAGTTTGGTTGCCCGAGAATGTGCATTGGTCAGCCGTAGTCATGCAAACTACCTGATTTCAAGCCTGAGAAAGGGATACATGCTCAGAATAATAGTTTTGCGCGGTGCACTCGAGCATAGCGGAAAACTGTTGTCTTCAATACACGGAAGTGTAGTACGTACAATGAGCAGGACCGGTTACCATGTGGTGTGCGGGTTGCAAGGCGTGTCGTCATTCTAGTGATAAGTCGCTGCATAAACCGGCAATTTTCTCATATGAGTGATATGATTAGATGTGTAAATGTAATGTATGTTATTGTACATGTACAGATGTGTGGATCTCGTGCTTTCTAGAGTGGATTTGACTCTAGGGGTTTGTCTCTAGTTTTACCGCAGGGACCACTGTGGGTTGTGTATTGTCCATCTCGACTCTTGCAGTAAAGATCACAACCAGCAGATATAAGTATGTGTTTGTGTTTCATTTCGGGCCAACTGGAGTAGTTAAGACTGGTTTATAAGTAAAGGGTCTCCAACTTACTGGTGCACAGAGTTCCTCAGTCAACACATCGTCCTTGTTCTCCTCAGGTAAACACTCCAAGGCATCGAAGTACATGTATTGTACCACCGGGCTGAACTTCCCTGTACAAGCCTGCAACATCAACCAATCATTAACCTTTAATTGAAGTACATGCACTGTACCATCGGGCTGAACGTCCACATAACAGTAAATATCCAACATTGGCAGTTCTATGCTATTTCTAGGGTCCGTTTCACTAAACTTCGTACAACTAAGAAATTTGTAAGTGCAGAAGTTGAAAATCTTTAGTGGATGTGTTCATATGTAATGATGTGCGCATGAAAGTGCAAACTGGTAACATTATTTAATGTGAGAAGTATAATGAAAATCTTTATACAAACATTTTTAATATAAGAAATTTAGTGAAACAAGCCCCTGGACTATACCAATAATCAGATGAGGTTTTTTTTTTAAAATATATGAAAAATAATTAACAAACATCCAGATTTATGGTCTGTAGGGTCCAAAGGTTAACTGTTGTAATCTATGTAAAGAAGTTGTAAATAAGCCAAGTTTACAGGTATTAATTTTGATGGGGTGATTTGGATAAAATGTATAGGCAGGGTGAATGGGTAGAACATATCTGCACACTTTATTCACAGCAAACATTTAAAACAATCAGGGAACAAAGCAAACTCATCCATAAAATGTAGCTCTATACTTAACCACTATGTCTGAACGTCACATAACGTTGCTGAATGACGTTAGTGTAATGATAAAAAAAACACAAACAAGCCCACATTCTTTTCAACAAGTCGAGCCATATTTACCTTCATGACCTCCTGTGCAGAGATGCCGCCTATCACAGCGGCCATGGGACACAGGTCACCACGGGCCCCGTACGCAACCTCGCGGATCAGGCCGTCGTCCAGGGCGTCACAGCTGGCCGCGGAGCTCGCATTCAACTCCTTCACCAGCTCCACAAACTCTCCAGCATCATCCTACAACAGTGAATGTGTGGTGTTTATATTGATGGGTGATATGTCTTCCTCACAGGTTGAAGTAACGGACCGAGGTCTATAAATACATTAAATATGCATAAATCCATAAGATTAGATGGATGGGGTAAACAAATTTTTTTTTGTTTTTCTTCATTTATTGATGCTTTTATGCATATTTAATGTATTTATAGACCTCGGTCCGTTACTTCAACCTGTGATTGTACCCAGTAGGAAGACGTATCGCCCATTAATATAAACACATTTTCTTATTGCAGATCGCATCTTCCTAAACAGCAATAGCGCATGTGTGTGTGGCTTTCTTATTTATAGTTATGGGTGATGTAACCCGACCTGGTGCCAGATCCATACCACACCAGTCACTTGGCCCGTTCCCCTGAAAGTAATAGGATTACGAATAATCATATTACACATATAAGAGTATAAGCAAATTCAACTCTTGCATATAAGAATGCCAAAGACGTACCTGAAGGCCAAACCAGGTCTCTGGTGGGGATTCCAGTAAAGATGAATCCTGATCGCTAAATTACCCATCACATGCTCCCACCTGCCAGCCACCCACAATATTTCAGATTGGCATTTTGTAATACATCTTCCTACAGGTGCGGAGGCAAGTTCTAAATTACTTTCGCTGATAACGTACACATGGTTCAACGGTGTCTCTTGATATTACTGAATAACATCAGTGACATGACGCAACATTAAATGAAAAATTCAGCATTCTTGTAAATGGGAACCATGTTATTTTGTGCCCATCATCTAGCATAAAACGTTAACAGATACCATGATAGTCACTTTCGATAGCAAGTTTATCAGGCTATGCTTGGAAACTGTAGGAATTCTGATGTTCGCATTTCCTAGCCTTGCCTGATAAACTTGCTATCATCTAGTCAATTATTATTATGACCACCTGCATAAACAACAAGAAATATTTCCACAAAACATTAACAGGCTCCAGATAAGCTGCGTATCTGCTTAAATACCCAATTAAAATTGCCAAAAACCCAATTGAAATCAGAAGTAGTGAGTATCAAAAAGCAATAAACATTTTGTGGTACCTTTATCATGCTGCAGAAAACAATAAACAAACCACAGATATAGCATATTTTTCTTATTTTCCATGAAAAAACATCTTGGTATTTCATTAGAATTGTCTCCAAGGAGACAATTCTAATGAAATGCCAAGACACTGCCAAAACTATTCAATAATTGCGGTCTGTTGATGTTTAAATAGTAGTGTGGTTTTATTTTACCCAATTAAAATTTTGAAATTCCCAATTGCTTCAGAAATGATGGAGTGACAACACTCAATTACTAATTCCTTATCTGAAGCCCTGCATTAACATAAATTTCTAGGTCATAGGACCTCGACCTCAGACAAACGGACAACACAGGTGGTCTAGCAACGGAAATATTGATGATAAAAAAAGAATAGGAAGGTCAAGTTAATCTGAAGATTGAATACAGAGATAAAATGCTTCCAAAAAAAAAGTATCGCAAACATCGCATACGGCCAGCCGGATGAAGAGGTGAAATATATATCCTACAACGTACTACGTATGCCAGGGATACAACCGCAGCTTGGACTCTGACAAAAGAAAACTGGAACACAAGTTTTGTGGCTATCCAGTTTATATCGGGGATTACTGTACCTTGTTTCTACTCCGTGGCAGACAGCCCTTTTTCTTCACGTAGTGGTGTAAGGCTTGGAATGCTATATGTAACTGCCCAGGCCGGTCAAACTTGGCAAAGTCGGTTATCACAAATTCTGGAGCACTCATCGCTTCTTTGATGGATTTCTGTGGATAAAAATATATTTTGTTGTGGTACATATTTCAATACATGTTCACACTGTTTTTTTTCAACATGAAGAATCTGGATCTACACGTTTTGCCAATACCACTATACAGGCCTGTGGTGTTGAAAGGGTTAATGGTGAATCTTACTCGGAGTTCCAACCGGGGCCAAGAGACACGGGTATTATGGATGCCAGGGGCCCGTTTCACTAAACTTTAGGATAGTCAGGAAATTTCAATTGATGGATTTACATTTATTGAGCATAGGCTGCATATGCAGCCTATGCTCAATAAGTGTAAATCCAAAAATTGTTGGCAAGACAACATTGTCAATGTGAAATTTACAGACTATCATAATTTTGCACTTACGAACATTTTAGTCGTACAAAGTTTAGTGAAACGGCCTCCTGGAACCTGAACAGGACTTTAATTTTTGATTGTGATTTTAGTGCTCAACGTTCAGTGCTCCTCCCAGACAGCTGCATTACTGTCTGTATATGGCCTTGCTTAGAATGGACATGAACCCAAACCAATTTAGGATTTATTATTAAACTGTACAGCCATATAAACCCGAAAATCATGAAAATACACAATGGATTGGCATTCATTATTTGGGAAGCTGGGAAGATTGATGGAGAAGGGAAAATAGGGTTTATTGATTGGGGTTTTACGTTTGTTGAACAGCATGATCATATTATACAGATGGGAGGGTCACCTACACAAATGATGTGATTGCCTGACTAGGGTTTAACAACAGGCCAGAAATTGGACAGTTAATTCATGTGACTGAATCAAGCTAAGGCCATGCCATTATTTTTCTCTGTTAAGCGTCCACTCAGATTGCCGAAACCTACCTACTTATCGGGTAAAAACAAACAAGGTCTTGGAAAAAAATATGTAAATTTATGTTAAAAACTTCCTTGCAAGGGGTTGATGAAGCTTTTAGCATAAATTTAAATATCAGTCAAAAAAATAATAAGAAGAAAATACTGTAATTAGACTTATGAAATGTTTGTTTGTCACTTGCTAAGGTCATTTAAGGCCGGGTCAATGGGTTTAGTACTAAATCCCATATATTACCTGTACAAATGGGGGTGGAATACCAAAATTAGAATTGAATATTTACAATAAAAAATATATATATTCAGCCCTGAAATCGGAATAATCCCGATCTGATTCCAGGTCCTCACCTCGAAGTATTACTTCACCAGTAATAGTGTCAAATAGCATACATAGTTGTTTTTTTTCTTCACAGAACTACTCTCAAACCTACCCGCACGTGGACGCTTAACAGAAAAATAACTTTGTACAGCCTAATTTCATGAAGAATACCACTCACAAATTTCATCGTCATCGGCACCTTGACCTGTATGACAATTCCGCCCTTCGTGTAGTCGGACATACCTGTTGTGTCACCTATACTGAATGTGTATGGACCTGCAACCGAGAACAAGGTGGATTTAAATGGCATTCATGGGGTGTAGCACAAACAGGAAGCTGTCATTCCGTCTCCATTGAGATCACAGAGTTTCCCGGTATGTTCTATCCAGTCTATAAGCGCTATTAACATTTTCATCCCAAATGAAATAAAATAACCGACACTGATAGATCCATGCTCATTTCCCAGACTATTTAATTAATCAGATAAGCGGTAATTTTAAAAACATCTATAAAATACTGATAAACACTGCAGGTCCTGATGAGATGACTTGTTACAAGCAGGCTCATCCGAGTCTCATCAGAAAGACCAATGGGATGTTAACCCATTACATGCGGAATACACCTTTACGGGTGTGATTTTTAAAAAAAATATTTTATTTTTTATTTTTGTTATTTCTCAATGAAAGTATATGTTGCGACCACTCATTTGAACCGTCTCGATGAGACGGTTCAAATGGTTGTCGAGACATATACTTCTAAGCACATTTAAAGAAAATATTAATTATCCTCAGCATGAAATGGGTTGATACTATGAAATGAATTTTTCATGCCTAGAGCACGGATTGACCTCACAAATCGTTATTGAACTCCAATGCTCCAAACACTAGACTATCACACCATCCTTCAACCAGTTAAAAATACATAAAAAGCCTAGTACAGTACAGTACAGTCCATCTACCTAAAACTTTGATTTTGCGGGGCGGAGACGAGTTGAGTTCCGTCATACCCTGGACCTCTGTGAATGAAACGTGGTCCCCGTCTTCGTAACCATGGCGAGATTCATCTAGACATGTAACCACGGCATCCTTGTCCTGCCAACACAAACATGGAAACATTGCACCAGGGAAGTCTCAACAATCTGGTCTAGTAATTGAAGGGGTCAGTAAAAATGTGTAGTGTTGGCGTGAGCTCGAAAATACGTCATTTTTCCAAGCTCTTTCCAACCTTGAATAGGCCATACAGTATAGTGTATGGAATGGGTGTGTGGAGTAAGGTTTTTAAGATAAGCCAAATATTGGGTCCTCCTAGGTCCGAGTCGTCCACCTCTGGCTGCAGTATGTCAGCACATCAGCATCTAGACTGGCCATATAAGCACCTGACACAGCCAACATTTGTGTAAGCAATGAAACGTACCTTTGTAATGCTGGCTATCATGTTGGACACTGGCTGCTCCCCATCCGTGTCGTATACAGTGAAATCCTCACCGAAGTCACAGAACACCAGCCTGCAAAGGCAAGTTCACCTGGACATGAGCTTCACGAAACCTCTCCAAATATTACAGGGCAAGTGTTTGTTTGTTTGTTTGTTGGGGTCTAACGGCTAAGGTCATTTAAGGCCAGGTCAATGTTTAGTACTAAATCCCATATATTACCTGTATAAGTACACGTACATGTTCAAGTAAATGTACAAATGGGGTGAAAATCCCAAAATCAGAACTGAATATTTACAATAAAAAAAAACAACACTTTTTATTCAGCCCTGAAATCAGAATAATCCTGATCTGATGCCATGTCCTCGCCACACCAGAATCACTTGGCCCCCTCCCAATAGCAGTAGGATCAGTAATAATCTTACTACTTTTATAATGGGCAATAACCCAATTCAACTCCTAGGTAACAAAAGAGCCAAAGATAAAAACGTACCCGAGGGCCAAACCGGGCAAATTGTGATTCCTATAAGGAGGAACCCCTCCCGTTAATTTACGCCGTCACGTTCGCCCGACCAACCCACCCACAACAGGGCAAGTGTACACGAAACCGACAGTATGATTGTAGACCTTACATACTAAAACTTAACTATTTGTTTTTAATTTGAAAGCACGCGTGCCACATAAAATGAAGCACAGAAGTAAATTTTCCGTAGGATTGTTCATTTGACCTTGATCCAGGATATGGAGCGGCATGGTTTGAACCCACAACCTCCAGATTGGAAGTCAGCTGTACTAACCCCTAGACAACAACCATCCCTGGCTAAACAATAAAACATAGATAATGATAAATATCACCTGAAGTTTTAAGTCAACCGAACATGCGGTTGCAAAGATACTGGTACCCCAAAACATTAACACAAATGTTATTAACATATCGACGCTGTGGCGAAATCAAGAGACAATACAACAAACTAGGTAGTGCCGTATAATTTAGGGGTCAGTGAAAGAAGGCAGCCTTTATGGACTTTGCCCCCTTCTTCTACTGACCCCTTCAATGAATTATCAGCTTGGTTGGCAAAATGTGCTTACCCGGCCAATCCCCGTATCTCGGTAATGATGACTTTGATACCTTGTGCGTGGCAAAACTCGCCAACTCGCAACTGTTCCTCCAGACTGGAGTCTGAGAGCACAACCACCTGGGCAGAAACAATAATGGAATGATTAGCAGGTTATCTACTGAATGGGAATGCAGTAAAGCCTCCCTGCACCGAACACCCAGAAAATCTCCGCATTCAATATAGATGTTGCGATGTCATTTGTGGCTTAATAGGGTATTTAAGCAAATACGCAGCTTATCTGGAGCTCTGGTCATATTTATCACAGATGATGATGATAATATCGCCTGTCCAGCATACGGACAGGGTTATGAAATTCTCATGCATGAATTAACGTGAACATCTCTACCACGCAAGATACTGGGATCATCCAAGGGTGCCTGGTTTTTAGAGGTTTCACTGAAAGTGAAAGGTAAACAAGAGGCCCAAATGGGCCTGTATCGCTCACCTAAAAGCCTCCAAAGTGGTCATCTTGATTTCACAAAGACTCTTCCAGGCCGCGACAAATTTTTATTTTCGGACGAGAACCTAAAAATCTACTCGTCCAGACTGGACTTCTACTCGTCCAAACTTTTGGTCAAATAACAAAACATACATTTTTGTATGTACAGTTTGTGATAACAATAATATTTCCAGTCAATGTGCCCGTGTAGATCTATATTTCCAGCTTTCGGTGCGCGGCTTCAACAAATAAATTATGTAATTTATGTAATTTGTGTAACTGTTGCTACACAGCGTGAAACAATGGTGCCGTGGTGGGAGGGGTACATTGCAGTTTGCATCTTATTGTAAACGGCTTAGCGTAGCGTTGTGTATTGCAGGTATAATAAGATTGCCAAGTTTTAGATATAATTCGCCAGATAACCGTGATTAATTTCGCCTTTTCGAGTTGTTCATTGGATCTATCAATATCTCCGCCGCCCTGCAAAAACCGGCGTATGTCCGACATCTTGTTTTGTTTGTAAACACAGAGCAGACGACAGTTAAACAGGATGCTAAGTCACGGTGACTGGTTGTAGAATGCACGTATTAAATTCAGTAGTTGCAGCCATGAATGGGAATAAGTCGGACACAGTCTACATTGTATATGTGTATCTTGGCAACGCAGAAAGGCGAGTGTAGTAGGTAGTCTCCCTTTACCACGCTTGGTAATCAGTTGAATATTTTATTGGAATGTAGTATTTCGCTTCGCAAAACTTCGCATTTGCATTTTCTCAGTGGTGACCTTCAAATTTCCACTCGCCCGACTGGACGAGCGGCTTTCAATTTTCACTCGCCCAGGCTGAAAAGTTACTCGTAAATACGAGCGGACGAGTGGATTTGTCGAGGCCTGCTCTTCACTTACAACTTCAAATGTTCCACAGAATTTGTTGGTACCTTCTGATCTAACATATATTGCAAATGTGCATGTGATTTACTGCTATACCTTCGATTTGATATATAAAATGACCATATTCGGTCAAAAATAAAATTTGACCCCTATTTGACCCCTCGGGCCATGACCATTTTTGACCCAGAGGCCACCATATGAACAAATCTGAATCAGCGTTAACTATCCATCATTCATACAAAGTTTCGTCGAAATCGGCCTGGCGGTTAGTGAGAAGATTTTTTTGACAATTTGACCTACTTTTCAACGGCGGACATCTTGGATTTGGTGATGACCTCCATTTTAACAAAATGGACAGGCTTCACCCACAGACCATTACAGTTAAGTTTGGCCAATATCGGCCAAGCAGTTCACAAGAAGAATACGTTTGAAATCTTTAGTAAAAGAACAACTTTTTTACCTTTCGGTGGCCATCTTGGATGACAAAATCATCTGATTTAGACAAAAAATGCTCCAGAGTGATAGACTAGTCGATACCTTCGATTTGATATATTATATAACCATATTCGGGCAAAAATATAATTTGACCCCTAGTTGACCCCTCGGGCCACGCCCATTTTTGACCCAGGGGCCACTATATGAACAAATCTGAAACAGCGTTAACTATCAATCATTCACATCAAGTTTCGTCGAAATCGGCCTGGAGGTTTGTGAGAAGAAGATTTTTTGACAATTTGACCTACTTTTCAACGGCGGACATCTTGGATTTGGTGATGACCTCCATTTTAACAAAAATGGACAGGCTTCACCCACAGACCATTACAGTTAAGTTTGGCTAATATCGGCCAAGCAGTTCACAAGAAGAATATGTTTGAAATCTTTAGTAAAAGAACAACTTTTTTACCTTTCGGTGGCCATCTTGGATGACAAAATCATCTGATTTAGACAAAAAATGTTCCAGAGTGATTGTCTCGTCGATACCTTCGATTTGATATATTACATGACTACATTCGGTTAAAAATAAAATTTGACCCCTATTTGACCCCTCAGGCGACGCCCATTTTTGACCCACGGGCCACCATATGAACAAATCTGAAACAGCGCTAACTATCGATCATTCATACCAAGTATCGTCGAAATCGGCCTGGCGGTTCGTGAGAAGAAGATTTTTTAAGAATTTGACCTACTTTTCCATGGCGGCCATCTTGGATTGTCGATGACCTCCATTTTAACAAATCTGAAATGGCATCACCCATATATCATCCCTGTGAAGTTTGACCAATATCGGCTCAGCAGTTCGGGAGAAGAAGATGATTGAAAATGTTCACGGACGGACGGACGGACGACGGACACTTTGCCATAACAATAGCTCACATGAGCTTTGCTCAGGTGAGCTAAAAAAAAACAAATGATCAGAAAGTTTCTATATGCAAGGTTTTAATTCGCCAAAAGAAAATTTCCTGGAAATGACACCAAGGTGTTATTCACACTGATCATTTAAACTAGAAATGGACGCTTGTCGACAAGCGCATGTGTATCCCCCTCCCCAGATACACAAGTAGTTTGAAAAAAGGATGATCGAGTTATGCTCCGGAGACAAAATCGGTGACGGACAAAGGGAGATAACTAAACAATTAGTGATGCAAGAGTTGTCATTCTTGCGCGACACACCTTTAGGGTCTATGCATGTGTGAAGCTACTGGAGCGCAGAATTATTTGTTAATAGTCCTATATTTATGTACATATATCTGCACAGGTGCACATAATGCCACAATATTTTCAACACAGTTGACGGAAATGTAATATAGAATGTAAATAAAAAAAATAATGCTCGCTACTGGAGCCGAGAATTTTTTTTAATAGTCCTATATTTATCTACATATATATCTGCACAGGTCCACATACTGCCACAATATTGTCAACACAGTTTAGGTAAATGTAATAATTTAGCTGTATAAATTACCTGTAATAAGTTAGTGGTCAGTTAAAAAATTTAAAAAGAAGGTAAAAAAAAAAATTAAAAAAAAGTTGAAAAATAAAAAATAATAATACTTGCTACTGGAGCCCAGAATTTTTTTTTAATAGTCCTATATTTATCTACATATATCTGCACAGGTCCACATAATGCCACAATATTTTCAACACAGTTTACGGAAATGTAATATACAATTTTTTTTTTTTTTAAATAATGCTCGCTACTGGAGCCCAGAATTTTTGTTAATAGTCCTATATATCTACATATATCTGCACAGGTCCACATACTGCCACAATATTGTCAACACAGTTTACGGAAATGTAATAATGTACCTGTATAAATTACCTGTAAAAGTTAGTGGTCAGTTAAATAATTGAAAAAGAATGTAAAAAAAAAAATGGAAAAAAAAAATTAAATTAAAAAAAAGAAAAGAATAATGCTCCCTACTGGAGCCCAGAATGTTTTTTAATAGTCCTATATTTATCTACATATCATATATACACAGGTCCACATATTCCCACAATATTTTCAACACAGTTTACGGAAATGTAATATAATCATTTACCTGTATAAATTACCTGTAAGTTGTCAGTGGTCAGTTGCACATGCTAGCACATGCACAGGTGAATAGTCTGTATATAGCACTTACCACCTTATGCTACTAGACAAAAATTGAAAAATAATTTGAAAAAAAAAAATGAAAAAAAAAAAATTGAAAAAAAAAGTTTAAAAATAATAATGCTTGCTACTGGAGCACAGAATTTTTTTTTAATAGTCCTATATTTATCTGGTCCACATAATGCCACAATATTTTCAACACAGTTTACGGAAATGTAATATAATCATTTACCTGTATAAATTATCTGTAAGTGGTCAGTGGTCAGTTGCACATGCTAGCACATACACAGGTGAATAGTCTGTATAAAGCACTTACGACCTTATGCTACTAGACAAAAATTGAAAAATAATTTGAAAAAAAAAAATGAAAAAAAATGAAAAAAAAAATGAAAAAAAAAATGAAAAAAAAGAAAAAAAATAAGAAAAAAAAAAGAAAAAAAGAAAAGAAAAAAAGAACGAAAAAAAAGAAAAAAAAAAAAAAAAAAAAAATAATAATGCTTGCTATTGGAGACCAGATAATAGTCCTATATTTATCTACAAAAATCTGCACAAGTCCACATAATGCCACAATATTTTCAACACAGTACCCAATGTAGTGATTTACCTGTATAAATTACCTGGTCAGCAGTGGTCAAGCACTGGACATCTGCACATGCTAGCCCATGCTAGCCCATGGTTCTCCCAGTTTCTATTGTTCTCTCTACAGGTAAGGTGTACAGAGCACAGGAGAAAAGGTGTACAGAGCAGACGAGAAAACAGGTCTTCATGCATTATTGTCCAGTTTGTAGAGTGCGCAAAACAAAAAAGGGAGATAACTTAAAAATTAGCTACGCAAGAGTTGTCATTCTTGTGCGCGACACACCTCCGGGTCGTGGTCTATGTATGTGTGAAGTTTCATGAAAATATTCCAAAGGGTGGTCGAGTTATGCTCCGGACAGGAAATCAGTGAGCGAAAACAAAAAAGGGAGATAACTAAAAAATTAGCTATGCAAGAGTTGTCATTCTTGTGCACGACACACCTTCGGTTCGTGGTCTAATTGAATGTGTTAAGTTTCATAAAAATATTCCAAAGGGTGGTCGAGTTATGGTCAATCAGTGCGCAAAACAAAAAAGGGAGATAACTAAAAAATTAGCTATGCAAGAGTTGTCATTCTTGTGCGCGACACACCTTCGGGTCGTGGTCTATGCATGTGTAAAGTTTCATGAAAATATTCCAAAGGGTGGTGGAGTTATGCTCCGGACACGAAATCAGTGCGAGAAACAAAAAAGGGAGATAACTAAAAAATTAGCTATGCAAGAGTTGTCATTCTTGTGCGCGACACACCTTTGTGTCGTGGTCTATGCATGTGTGAAGTTTCATGAAAATATTCCAAAGGGTGTTCGAGTTATGCTCCGGACAAGAAGTGTCTGCGGCGGACGCGGACGCGGCGCGCTGTCAAATCCATAGTATCCCCCGACGGAGTCCGGGGGATACAATAAATACTACAGCCTAATGATTTGTTTTGCAACTAATACCAGTATCTATCTGGTAACATAACAAAAAAGGGAGATAACTCAAAAATTAGCTATGCAAGAGTTGTCATTCTTGTGCGCGACACACCTTTGTGTCGTGGTCTATGCATGTGTGAAGTTTCATGAAAATATTCCAAAGGGTGTTCGAGTTATGCTCCGGACAAGAAGTGTCTGCGGCGGACGCGGACGCGGCGCGCTGTCAAATCCATAGTATCCCCCGACGGAGTCCGGGGGATACAATAAATACTACAGCCTAATGATTTGTTTTGCAACTAATACCAGTATCTATCTGGTAACATAACGTCTAAATTAAAATGTAATGTAACGACCAACGAAAACAGGACAGTGCCATTTAGGCCAAAATTAGAAACTGTAATTCCTCAGTGGGAAACAACTATGTGTAGGCAATATCCCCATCATGTTTACCTGGAACTGTTTTAGCAAGTCCTCGCTCAAGTCTTCTGTGTGGCAATTGCAGGGTACGTAGCTGTTTAACTCGGCCAGGCGTGGCAACGTCACCTCTGCCCGGTTCTTGCCGATATCATCCGCACGCAGGAAAAACTGCCAATATAAGGTTTGATCATGTCCAGCCGTGTGCAAACGTTTGCTGTGGCCCGAGGGAACTGTTTGAACCCCAAGGCCGCAGGCCGCGGGTTCAAACAGTTCCCTCGGGCCACAGCAAACGTTTGCACACGGCTGGACATGATCAAACGTTAGTTACATTTCCAACAAAAAACTGATGTAATTTGAGCATTATATTCAGTATTTTCAGTACTTTTATAAAATCGTCCCATTCACGTAGATCATTTTCGGTATGCATATTCCGGGGCCGCGTCATGAACGTCATGGTCATGAACGTCATGAAGTAGTGACGTCATGAAGGCACTTCCGCGTAGTGACGTCATTAAGGCACTTCCATTACGCGCGGCCCCGGAATGAGCATTGCCTAAAGCCATGTGCAAACAGCACACGCTATTTGTTTGCACATATGTGCAAACAACGGAAACCATGTAACAATACATCATCGTACATGTGTATGGTACCGTGCACAACACTTTCTGCAACATCTTTGCAAATGTCAACTTTGCACACACAAAATAGTTTCTTTTTCTAAACTAATATCAGCGAGGTGAGGAAGAAAATGTCAGTGCTCATGATCGGCCAATCAAAGTCTGATCTTGGGTTTGTTTGTTTGTTTGTTGGGGTCTAACGGCCTATCAACAGCTAAGGTCATTTAAGGCCGGGTCAATGGGTTTAGTACTAAATCCCATATATTACCTGTACAAGTACATGTACAAATTTTTGGGGGAAAATCCCAAAATCAGAACTGAATATTTAGAATAAAATAACTATACAGTCGAACCTGTGAACAACGACCAGCAAAGGGAAGTGGCCAAAGTGGTTGTTGTTGACAGGTGGTCGTTGTTCCAAGGGTCGAACATTTTCCCGGTTTCACAACAAACTCGGCCATGTATTTAGCATTCTATTGTAATATATATGCATGCATAGAAAACGTCTTGGCGCGACCTGTGAAAACCGCGAGTTTTTTTGTAACAAAAATATTTCATTGAATGCGTCAAGTCTAGTAACCCACACGAGCTAGGTGTCCAAATCAGGAGAGAACACCAGGCTGATTTGCTTTCTGTCCAATGAACTGTATACTATCCTGGTCAAGCCCGAATATTTAAGCAGCCTATGACGAATTGGCAATGTCCGCTGACGTAATTACTGATGTTTTTAATTAGAAATTCGCGAGCATTCTAAACCATGTAAACCATGGGCAGACTACGCGAATCCACTTCCTGGTCTGGTCGCTAATGCAATAAGCCGGGATTTGTCGGAGATCGAGACCCAATTCATATAAACACGTTTGTCGTGTCACTTTAGACTGGTTCCCGGTCGCTAGGAATAACGCTATGCTGCGCATTCGACAGGGTACCAGTCTAGTGTGGACTACGTGACTGGTGTCAGCAACCACGTGTATTCACAGGTGGAAGACACCTGTGCGTGTGTGTATTGATCTTTGATATGGCCTTGTGCCCTGCGGTGTGAAATTTACACTTGACACGCGTGGTGTGTTTGAAGTCTAAGTTTTGTCACCGTAGATGAATCAGCATCGTGTAAACACAGTTTGCCAGCTAATGATCGAGTTTTATGACTTGCACGGAATTGCATTATGCCTATTGGAATACACGACACGGAATACATATCGGGAATTACCGTTAATGGAGTTATGCAATATTTTGCTGAAAGGAAAATCGGCGATTGCGATGTTATTTTTTTTTGCCGACAAAACATGACTTGATCGCTAATGGTCGCTAATGGTCGCTGTTTGCAGTAAAAAATGCCGCGTGGGAACGAAAATCGCCGGTCGCTGGTCGTTGTTCGGAGGTGGTCGTTATTCCAAGGTATTTTAAAGAACAAATTGGACGGGGGGGTTTTAACTGGCCTTGTGGACAGGTGGTCGCTATTCACAGGTGGTCGTTAACACAGGTTCGACTGTATATTCAGCTCTGAAATCAGAATTATCCTGATCTGATGCCAGGTCCTCGCCACACCAGAATCACTTGGCCCCCTCCCAAAAGCAGTAGGATCAGTAGTAATTTTACTACTTTTATAATGGGCAATAACCCAATTCAACTCCCAGGTAACAAAATGAGCAAAAGATAAAAACGTACATGAGGGCCAAACGAGGCAAATCGTGATTCCTATAAGGGGGAACCCCACCGTTAATTTACACCATCGCGTTTACCCGACCAACCACCCACCTGGTACAAAGTGCAACATAATTCAGAATTTTTATAATCACAAGTTCTGATTTCTGTGGAATTTTGTTAATGTGCCGGTACAAGTTTGATTGTGTGATGTTCAACAAGAATTCAGCTTCAACCAAACAAACAGCCCAATTCAAGCTGAATTTCAAACAAGTACACCTGTCACCACCTATGTTCTATATTTTCACCACGTAAACAACTCTATTGTCCAGAGACATCAGCAATGTGGTGTATATATACCTGCGATGAGAGGTCGGGCCAGCCGGCGGTATTCGAGTCATGGATCGTCACCGACTTCACCCCGGCCAGCACTACATTCTTGGCAATCTCCACCCCCAGGCCCTTCATGCCCGAGATGAGCACGTTCGAGTGCTGCATTCGTCGCATCGCATCGTGACCCAGGACATATCTGGCCAGCAATAAGGCATGGATTCAGTGTTGTGCCCAGAGATGTTTTCCAACCTTAGATCAGGGCTCCAGATAAGGAATTAGTAATTGAGTATTTTTACTCCATCATTTCAGAAGCAATTGGGTATTTCACAGTTTTAATTGGATAAAATAAAATCACACTACTGTTTACACATCAACAGACAGCAATTATTGAATAGTTTTCTTCTAAATGAAACATGTCTTGGCATTTCATTAGAATTGTCTCCTTGTCTAATGAAATACCAAGATGTGTTTTCATGGAAAAATTAGAAAATATGCCATATTTGTGGTCTGTTTATTGTTTTCTGTAGCATGATAAAGATACCACAAATGTTTCACTGCTTTTTGATACTCACTACTTCTGATTTCAATTGGGTTTTTGGCAATTTTAATTGGGTATTTACGCATATACGCACCTTATCTGGAGCTCTGTTAGACAACCATGTTCCTGGGGATTCCCCATTTTGCTGACAGAAAAATCTGATTAGTTTTCTCGCGAGACGGTTCAAATGAGTGGTCACAACATAGTTTCGATGAGAAAAATTGCCGATGTTTTTGAACTTTTATACCCATATATGGGTATTCCGCATGGAATGGGTTAAGGATCTCCAATCAACTTATAAATAATGGGGAATGGCATAAAACTGTTCTTGACCGATTACATGGTAATAACTAGAAATGTGGCCTGTCGGCACACGAATGCCCCCGCTGGCAGCCAAAGCAAACGAGGCATATTCGATTACAAGCCATTTACCCGAGTACGGACGGACGCCGATAACACTATATGCCCCACTCACCATTCGGTTGCGGGGGCATAAAAAGGTGAAGGTCAAGGTCGAAGTACTGGGTGGTGGAGTGTGTAGGGCATGTTCATATGTATCATGTGTATAAATATTTAAGCGATTGGCAAAAGTATTGAGAAGTTATTGTAGGATTGAGAAACGTGCACGTAGATTTGTCCCAAAGTGCTAAGTAAACATTTAAAGTCGAAAAGGTGAAGGTCAAAGGTGAAGGTCGAAGTACTGGGTGGTGGAGTGTGTAGGGCATGTTCATATGTATCATGTGTATAAATATTTAAGCGATTGGCGAAAGTATTGAGAAGTTATTGTAGGATTGAGAAACGTGCACGTAGATTTGTCCCAAAGTGCTAAGTAAACATTTAAAGTAGAAAAGGTGAAGGTCAAAGGTCAAGGTCGAATAAGTACTGGTGGTGGAGTGTGTAGGGCATGTTCATATGTATCATGTGTATATTTAAGCGATTGGCAAAAGTATTGAGAAGTTATTGCAGGATTGAGAAACGTGCACGTAGATTTGTCCCAAAGTGCTAAGTAAACATTTAAAGTAGAAAAGGTGAAGGTCGAAGTACTGGGTGGTGGAGTGTGTAGGGGTAGGGCATGTTCATATGTAGCATGTGCATAAATATTTAAGCGATTGGCAAAAGTATTGAGAAGTTATTGTAGGATTGAGAAACGGGCACGTAGATTTGTCCCAAAGTGCTAAGTAAACATTTAAAGTAGAAAAGGTGAAGGTCAAAGGTGAAGGTCGAAGTACTGGGTGGTGGAGTGTGTAGGGCATGTTCATATGTATCATGTGTATAAATATTTAAGGGATTGGCAAAAGTATTGAGAAGTTATTGTAGGATTGAGAAACGTGCACGTAGATTTGTCCCAAAGTGCTAAGTAAACATTTAAAGTAGAAAAGGTGATGGTCAAAGGTCAAAGTTGAAGTACTGGGTGGTGGAGTGTGTAGGGCATGTTCATATGTATCATGTGTATAAATATTTAAGCGATTGGCAAAAGTATTGAGAAGTTATTGTAGGATTGAGAAACGTGCATGTAGATTTGTCCCAAAGTGGTAAGTAAACATTTAACGTAGAAAAGGTGAAGGTCAAAGGTCAAGGTCGAAGTACTGGGTGGTGAGTGTGTAGGGCAATGTTCATATGTACATCACGTGTATAAAATATTTAAGCAGATTGGCAAAAGTATTGAGAAGTTATGTAGGATTGAGAAACGTGCACGTATATTGTCCCAAAGTGCTAAGTAAACATTTAAAGCAGACAAGGTGAAGGTCAAAGGTCAAGGTCGAAGTACTTGGTGGTGGAGTGTGTAGGGCATGTTCATATGTATCATGTGTATAAATATTTAAGCGATTGGCAAAAGTATTGAGAAGTTATTGTAGGATTGAGAAACGTGCACGTAGATTTGTCCAAAAGTGCCAAGCAAACATTTAAAGTGTAAAAGGTCAAGGCCAAAGGTCAAGGTCGAAGTGCTGGGGGGTGGAGTGTGTAAGGGATGTTCATATGTATCACGTGTATAAATATTGACATAATATGTGAAGCCATGTAGAAGTTACTAAAGAATATAATATCGGGACGTACGGACGGACGGGACGGACGCATAACAAGAGCTGTAGGAGAACAGCATAGCTCGACTACGAGGGTTGTCAATGTACACATAGCTGCGGCCTGCATAAAAACCTTAAACAAGGTTGATTAAAAACATTAACCAAGGGAAATTAAGTAAGTAATTCAAGGTTAAATGTAGGTCAATGTCAGATATAGGTCAGGGGTTATTGATGTACATCACTAGGAGATAAAGTTTTCCAAGTATGGTTGCAGTAGGCCCAGGAGTATTCCATATACAAGCTTGAGTAAAAACCGTAACCAAGGGGAGATAACTAAGTAATCCAAGGATAAAAGTAGGTCAAGGTCAAATATAGGTCAGGGATTATTGATGTACATCACTAGGAGATGAAGTTGTCCAAGTATGGTTGATGTAGGCCCAGAAGTATTCCATATACATGCTTGACTATAAACATTAAGCAAGTAATTCAAGGTTAAATGTAGGTGAAGGTAAAATAAAGGTCAGGGGTTATTGATGTACATCCCTATGAGAAAAAGTTATCCAAGTATGGTGTCTGTATGCACAATAGTATTCCATCTACAAGCTTGACTAAAAACCTTAACCAAGGTTGAGTAAAAACCTTAACCAAGGGGAATTAAGTAAGTAATTAATTTAAGGTTAAATGTAGGTCAATGTCAAATATAGGTCAGGGGTTGTTGATGTACATCACTAGGAGATGAAGTTGTCCAAGTATGGTTGGTGTAGGGCCATGAGTATTCCATCTACAAGCTTGACTAAAAACCTTAACCAAAGAGAATTAAGTAAGTAATTCAAGAGGAAATGTAGGTCAAGGTCAAATATAGATCAGGGGTTATTGATGTACATGTTGTTGTAGGCCCATGAGTATTCCATCTACAAGCTTGACTAAAAACCTTAACCAAAGAGAATTAAGTAAGTAATTCAAGAGGAAATGTAGGTCAAGGTCAAATATAGATCAGGGGTTATTGATGTACATCACTATGAGAAAAGGTTGTCCAAGTATGGTGTTTGTATGCACAATAGTATTCCATGTACAAGCTTGAGTAAAAAGATTAACCAAGGTCGAGTAAAAACCTTAACCAAGGGGAATTAAGTAGGTAATTCAAGGTTAAATGTAGGTCAAGGTCAAATATAGATCAGGGGTTGTTGATGTACATCACTAGGAGATGAAGTTGTCCATGTATGGTGGGTGTAGGGCCAGTAGTATTCTATATAGAAGGTTGACTAAAAACCTTAACCAAAAGGAATTAAGTAAGTAATTGAAGAGGAAATGTAGGTCAAGGTCAAATATAGATCAGTGGTTATTGATGTACATCACTAGGAGATGAAGTTGTCCAAGTATGGTGGGTGTAGGGCCAGTAGTATTGCATATACAAGCTTGACTAAAAACCTTAACCAAGGTTGACTAAAAACCTTAACCAAGGGGAATTAACCAAGTAATTCAAGAGGAAATGTAGGTCAAGGTCAAATATAGATGAGGGGTTATTGATATGCATCACTAGGAGATGAAGTTGTCCAAGTATGGTGGGTGTAGGGCCAGTAGTATTGCATATACAAGCTTGTCTAAAAACCTTAACCAAGGTTGACTAAAAACCTTAACCAAGGGGAATTAACCAAGTAATTCAAGAGGAAATGTAGGTCAAGGTCAAATATAGATCAGGGGTTATTGATGTACATCACTAGGAGATGAAGTTGTGCAAGTATGGTGGGTGTAGGGCCAGTAGTATTCCATATACAAACTTGACTAAAAACCTTAACCAAGGCGTGACGGTGACGGTGACGCAGACGCCGGGGTGACAACATAAGCTCTACTTCTTCTTCGAATAGTCGAGCTAAAAATGTTTCAAACTGACAGAACATAAGCCAATGCTTGCTAACATTTTGAAAGAATGAAGGCAGTATAGATGTACAATTGAGATAAGCTACCGTTGATCCCATCTCAATCAATTAAACACACCGAGGTTTATTTGGTGACATGTTAAAAGAGGTTTCACTGACATGTACTACACTGAGGTTTATTTGGTGACATTTTAAAAGAGGTTTCACTGACATGTACTACACTGAGGTTTCTTTGGTGACATGTTAAAAGAGGTTTCACTGACATGTACTACACAGGAGGTTTATTTGCTGACATGTTAAAAGAGGTTTCACTGACATGTACTACACTGAGGTTTATTTGGTGACATGTTAAAAGAGGTTTCACTGACATGTACACACTAGAGGTTTATGTGGTGACATGTTAAAAGGTTTCACTGACATGTACTACAATGAGGTTTATTTGGTGACATGTTAAAAGGTTTCACTGACATGTACTACACTGAGGTTTATTTGGTGACATGTTAAGAGGTTTTACTGACATATATACAATAGAGGTTTATTTGGTGACATATTAAAAGATATTTCACTGACATGTACTACATCTACATGTCAGTGAAACCTCTTTTAACATGTCACCAAATAAACCTCAGTGTATTTAATTGCTTGAGATGGGAACAACGGTAGCTTATCTCAACTGATAACATGTTTTACTGATTGGAAAGCACACAAGTGTATGTATAATTGTAGTGCTGAAGGAGCTGAAATTCAGTGAAACTTCTAAACCCTGGAACATCCCCCACAGGGTGTCTGGTTTAGAGAGGTTCCCCTGTATATTGTACTCACAGCTGCCGGGAGTAGAGGCCCTCATCTATGTCATTCTGCTGCTCCCCGTTCCGAGCCATCTCCACCTGCAACAAGGCAAGCTAAATATGAAGTGGTCCGTGCAACAAGGGGGATGAAGGGGTCAGTGGAAGAAGGGGACTAAGTCCATGAGGGACTTAGCCCCCGTCTTCCACTGATCCCTTTAATTGCATTGCATTTTGTTTTGGCCTGTGTCACATGAGATACACTACATTGTATACAAACCGTGTCGGAAGTTTATACATACCAACTTTTAACAATAGAATAATTTTCGAAATTAAAGGGGTCAGTGGACCAAGGGGGCTAATAGACCAGTCAGTCTCAATGTGTAGCCAAACCTTAACAAAATTGCAACAGAAACTATTTTACTGGCATATGTGTCTGTGAAGTGTTTATGATAACATACTAAAAGTCTAGAAAAATCGAAGCAGGGGAAACAAGCTTAATTTGCATAAATCCAAGATGGCCGTCGTATACAGATATATCACGCTACTTTTGTCATATTATCATTTGTAAATATTTTTTGGCACAATGTACAGTGCTGAAATACATAGTTAAAGGTAAATAATGATAATGATACATATGAATTGAATTGCTCTGTCATTGGCATTAAAATTCAAAATGGCCGCCAAAATAGCATGTGCACGAAGAACTCGCTCATTCACAACAAATTGCAAACATAACATATCAGGTGGAGACTCGTTATCTCAATGTGTAATATCACTATGATACAAGTAGTTTGAAATAGAGATAATTAGCTCTTCAAATCAATTCACTCACCTCAGTTTGATTGACCATTTGTATTAATATGTCAGTTGGGTTATAAGTCTACTCAATAGCTCGGACTAACTGAGGTTTGTAACGTTAGTGCATGCCACACCTCTGCATTTGCCGCATCCTGTGGAACATCCAAGTCCATGTTTTCTGGATGTACAACGTTTTGTATCGCACTTCAGTTTACAGCTACACCTGATAGTCTTCAGGAGACTTTCGGAAGCAGGTGGAAAATATGTCTTTCTAGGAATTATCTTATTTTACAACAAACCATCCCCATTCCTGTGGTGCCAGTTCATCTCTGAATCAATCCAGTTAGGTACTCCCTCATACTGTGGTATTTCACTGCTGCTGATGTGGGTGGCAGTGCATGCACATGTACACACGTATTTGACCTTTTTGTACCGTGACCTTGGGCACATGGGAGCACGACTGGGATGATGAATGATGAGAAACATGTAGATGAAGTTTCAAGCCAATCTGCCATACGGTAAAGCAGTTCTAGCAGAATGGAAAACATGATGGATAGTCAGACAGACGGACGAACGGACGTAAGACTTTTGCATCCCTATATCCAGTTTTCGCTATGCGATGGGATAAAAATTACTCCAGATATATTGGAGCTAATGTGTTAACATTACAAACTTATGGCGCTTGATGTTTATGTATAAAAAGTATGAAGTTAATCGGAATCAAACTGTAGAATTGGTTCGTCTGTCAAACTATGTATGACGGACATACAGACGGGCGGACGGACCGACAGTTGCAAATTATAATGCCCACATACCGGATGTTGGTGCAGGGGCGGAGGGGTGGGGAATAAAAAGTGAATATGTAAAATATTGATAAGCAATGAATATATAATACATATTAAAAACAACTGGCTTATGTCCAAAATTGACCAACATACGTTGTGAAAAAAATGCAATGTGCAAGTTTTTTTCAGCATTATTTGCTATTTTAAATCACGTGTTTTTTATAATGTTATCAGCACGTATTATTGTATATGACGGAGTAGGTAGATTAGGTCTATACTAAATATTGTACATTGTTTATGTTTATTGATGATTGTTGACAACCCCGAAAATCCACGACAACGCCAATAAAATACGGGAATTACACTTGTATGAAAGCAACATCAGTATTATATAAACATGATATTATCCGCAAACATGATAAAGAATGTAAAATAAATACTCGTCTTTAGAAATCCATGATACTCTCATTAAAACCCTTGATAAACTACGTGCAGACAACGTCACCAATACACGTCATCACGCGGTATATTTGACATGTTTGAATATGGTGGGCTGCGACAGCCATTTGTCTTATTGTCGGATAGACCAGTTTTAAAAGTTATTTTTATGGGATTTCCCTTATTAAGATTTTTCTAGACTTTTGATATGTTCTTTATAATGCTATCTTCAGCACATGTGTAAATAAATAAATTCTGTTGCAATTATGTTGAGGTGATCATACAGGCTGACTGGACTATAAGTCCATGAGGGATTGAGCCCCCTTCTTCCACTGATCCCTTCATATATTAATAACATTTTATGGCAAACCAAGCATTTACCAGAGCTCCAGTTAAGGTGCGTAATTTTAATTTGACCAACTTGGGGTGAAATTTTGTTATTTCTTCTTCAAAAATGGCAAGTTGGGAGTCCTTTAGAATCGTCTCATTGAGACGATTCTAAAGCACTCCCAACTTGCCATTTTTGATGGAGAAACAAGAAATTTACCTCCAAATTATGCACCTTAACTGGAGCTCTGATTTACAACTACAGCATTTTATTATTTGGCTACTAGCATCTACAAGGTGTATGATCACGTGGTACTAACAACAACAAGTACCGATTCAAAGTACGTATTATTTTATAGTGTCCTTATTACGGAACGGATTTTGATGAAATATGGTGCATCAAACGTGTCTTGTTAAGCTGCATTTGGTGGTCTCTGTATTTTCGCCCAAACTTCTGTCGTTTTTGCGAAGAATTGACATGGAAATCGATTCTTCGCAAAAACGACATACGTCTGAAGCTCACGAAGACGCGTTTGCTGCGCCATATTTCAAAATCCGTTGCATATTAAGGAAAATATCAAATAATACTTACTTTGGAGTGGGCGGCGTTGTTGTTGTTGTAACCACGTGATCATGCACCTTGATCTGGGCAGAGAGTAGATATGCCAATAAATATGTCGGAGAAATGGCACTGAAAGCAGCATAGATTACCGGTATGCTATATATAAGGCCTCAACAATTCCATATGTATCGGTGAGTGAATTTTCGATCTGGACGAAAGTTAATTTGAAGAGACAATGTTACAAAAGCATTAAAACAGATAGGAAGTTGAAATCTGGATGAGTGGGAAAATAAGAATTTTTCGAGGCATGGATATTCAACAAACACCACTTCATCTCATGCCCTGACCTGTAAAATCATTGCTAGAAAAGAATTACTTATTTACAGAACATGTAAGCTTTATTTATGTATAGTTTCCAATTACAATGTAGTGTAATTATCAATTCCAATTGATAACAAGTGATTTTACAATGCCCAACAACCAGTGAAGTTCGAAATCACACAACCCTGTGTTTGTAGGCTTTTATTTTAATTAATTCTCAGATTGCTTAACACCACATGCCTGTATAGTGGTATTGGCAAACAGTGTGGATCTAGATGAGCCGGCTCGTGACGAGCCGTCTCATCAGGATCTGCACTTTTTGTAATTTGCATATTTTTTTAGAACAAAAACACCCCCTTTTCAGAAATTTAATAGTCTGAAAATCATTTTGTGACGATTGGATTGGTCAGGAAAATAAAATATAAAAACAAACGAGGCAAAGCCACGAAGGCCAGGTTTTTTCCAAGCATGGACACTTGGATAACATAATTATACCCACTTTTTGTAGACTAGATGGCCGTGGCCTGCATGTCGCGCCTTGGGGCGAGGCATGGACACTAAAAAAATAGATATAGTAGATGGAAAAACTTTATCGAAAAAAATTTAAACAGACGTACGTACGTACGGACGGACGGACGGACGGACGGACGTATGCCAAAATGCCGACGATATTGCGCTTTCCGCAAGCGAGTGCGACAATGATGATAAACACCCATGTGAAGTATCAAGGTAATGGGTGAAGCAGTTGCAGAGATATAGTACACGAAAAAACTTTAACAAATACCTTGACATTGCGCACAGGGGCCGCACGGTTGGGGGTTAGAATGAAAATGTGGACGATGATAAACACCCATGTGAAGTTTCAAGGTAATGGGCGAAGCAGTTGCAGAGACATAGTATAACGAAAAAGTTTTAACCAAAAAAACTCTAACCAGACGTACGTTAAAAAGTTAACATTGAAAATGGCTAAGTCAATTACGTAGAAATAATAGGTGAAGGTAAAAAAAAGGTCACATGTTGGATAGTTGTATGTGGTAGGCACCCCTTGATTATGAAGCTGTGAAAGTTTGGTGGTCCTAGGTGGTACAGTACCAAAGAAATGGACTAAACACAAAACTTCAACATTGTAAACGCGAAAACTTAACATTGAAAATGGCTAAGTCGACTGCGCGGAAAAAATGGGTGAAGTTAAAAAAAAAAGTAACATGTTGGATAGTGATATGTGGTGGGTACCCCTTGATTATGAAGCTGTGAAAGTTTGGTGGTCCTAGGTGGTACAGTACGAAAGAAATTGACTTAAACACGAAAACTTAACATTGTAAACGCGAAAACTTAACATTGAAAATGGCTAAGTCGATTACGCGGATGGGTGAATTAAGTTAAAAAAAAAGTAACATGTTGGATAGTGATATGTGGTGGGCACCCCTTGATTATGAAGCTGTGAAAGTTTGGTGGTCCTAGGTGGTACAGTAACAAAGAAATGGACTCAAACACGAAAACTTAACATTGATTGTGGACGCTGCCCGCCCACCGCCCGCCAGCCCGCCAGCCCGCCACGCCCGCCCGCCGCCCGCCCGCCCGCCCGGCTTTCGCCAATCCAATAGCCTGGATTTTTTTTCAAAAAACCTGGCTAAAAATCTATTCCAATTACTTGGGGGTGAAAGGGTTAAAGTGAATAATTGAACAATGAAGTGAGCAATTGCTCGGAAAAGTATAAAACTTGGGAGTGTGAAATGCCTTAACGAGAGAACCACCACTGTTTTCTAGTCTGTAGCAGCAACTGTACAATTGACACGACACGGAGCAGGCAGGCGCTGCAAAATGACATACCGTATTTATTTTAATAAACGCCTACGGGGCTATGCAATTTGTGGGGATCAAAACATGGAAAATTGTATCAAAATATATTATTTTCACATACAAAAGCCATTTAAACAACGTTTTAAATGGCTTTTGTAGGTGAAAATAACATATTTAGAATGAAAATATGGGAGGGGGCTACTATTAGAATAAATACGGTACTTAGTATTAAAGGCCCTAAGCAGAATCAGTAATTATTTCCTGAACCACTCTCATGAGCTAAACATTAACCCATTCTATGCTGTGGAAAACATTTCTTTTATTTATGCATGGAAATATATGTTATGACCAGTCATCGAGACGGTTTAAATTAGTGCTAACAACATATTAAACTTCCGAGAAGGTTGCCCGCACTGGGGTATTGTGCATGTTACGAGTTAAGCTAATGAGAGTCGATACATGCAGCCATGGAGCATCAATAATGCATTACCAGTGTAAGGCAATAAAAGACTGTCTGCTGATGTTGTTAAGACATGCAAATGCAATATTCAGATAAAATACAGTCTGTAGGTACATGTAGATTAGTCAAGGTTTACGGAATACCACGCAGTCACATTTTGTAACTGAAGGACGGACAGATGGATTGTTAGGCATTTTATGTCTGTTCAACAGCAATGCCAATTACAGGTGAAAGGAAAATGTGAAATGTTTCAACGTCCCAGCAATAGCTAAGGTCATATAGAGACGGGGGCCTCAGTTTAAGGTGGGGAGTGAAACCATAACATTCGGGTATTGAAATCCAATGATCTACCCACTAGATGGCCCCTCAAGCCATCTACAGACGGAAGGACAATCAACCCGACACTGGCATTCTCTATCCCGGCAACTTGTTATGGTGAATAAACATGTAAATTGTATTAAACAGTCGATTATCATGTACACAATTCTACTTCAGCTAGACTTGTCAGTAAGCGAGGCTTACAGCATACCCCACGCATGTGCCCAGGTGCCCCTAAATGTGTAGACTTGTAGTCAGTGGGCCTGTGACCTTGACTCTGATGTTAAGTTTTGTAAAGAGACTACCGTATAACCTCGAATTAACGCCCCCGGAGGCGTTACATTTTACAAAAGGGGGGCGTTTATTAGCCAGTAAAAAAATAAAATAAAAAAATTACCAAGGACCGCCAATTTCAAACACAAATAAGGATTTAAGGATTATTTGTGTTTGAAATTGGCGGTCATAGGTAAAATAAATTTTGGGGGGGGGGGGGGGGGGGGAAATAAATTTTGGGGGGGGGGGGGGGGGGGGGGGGGGGGCGTTAATTCGAGGTTATACGGTATGTATGTGACGTTGACCTCGAGATCAGCGGGGATTTTTCACAGCATATGAACTATTAAGAATTTTCAATGAAAGAAATAGAAGTTATAACATATTTCTCTGATGTTAAGTTTTGTAAAGAGACTAAAGTAAGTGACCTTGACCTTGGGATAAGTGGGGGTTGGACAGTCGTAGATTTGTCATAGCATGATAGTACAACCTTAGAGGAATGCATGTGTGAAATAATAAGAATTTTCAATGAAGGAAATAGAAGTTACCGGTATAACTTATTTCTCTGATGTTAAGTTTTGTAAAGAGACTAAGTATTTGATCTTGACATTGGGATCAGCGGGGGTTGGACGGTCGTGGATTTGGCACAGCATGGTATTAGAGCCTTACAGGAATGCATGTGTGAAATATTAAGAATTTTAGATGAAGGAAATAGAAGTTAGAACAATATTTCTCTGATGTTAAGTTTTGTAAAGAGACCAGATTGACTACGGTTTGGACCGGAGTTGACGGTCGTATTAAGATGGCAGAACAGAACAATACTTAAGTACATTTGGATACCTTGGATCAGGCATCATTTGCATGGTAGTAGAGCCTTACAGGAATGCATGTGTGAAATATCAAGCATTTTAGATGAAGGAAATAGATGTTATAACAATATGTCTCTGATGTTAAGTTTACAGACACACGGACGCACGGACAACCTGACTCCAGTATACCCGTTGCGGGGGGTATAATAATTCAGACAATGTGAGACATATTTCGGGCTGAAAGTGTAAACAAGCTGTCAGACCAGGGGGCTGTTTCACTAAACTTTGTACGACTAAAATATTCTTATGTGCAAAATTATGATAGTCTGTAAATTTCACATTAACATTGTTTTCTTGTAAACAATTATTGGATTTACATTTATTGAGCATAGGCTGCATATGAGCATATGCTCAATAAATGTAAATCCATCAATTGAAATTTCCAGATGATCCTAAATTTTCACTTACAAACATACAAAGTTGAGTGAAACGGTCCCCTGATCCCATGCTACATTTGTAGGACATGCTCCATTCTCATGTTCAAAATCAGGAAGTTTGATTGACTGAGGCTGAGCTGGGCTCAGTCTCGGCCAACCAAACTGTCTGCTTTCGAGGACAAACTTGGGAGGCCCTGATCACGATGTGTAGAAATGGGAACATGTTAAACTAGAGCACGGATACCCCTGGTCGCCGCCTGGACCGACAAACAAAACCGCAACAAAAACCTTACGGAAAGACGGACAGATACACAAAAACTATTTACCCCTCGACATACTTCATATGCTGGGGGTATAAATAACTCAGAAAGTGCCGAGTGTGCTAGAGTACACTTTAGTTGCAAATACATGCAAGCAAAATGTTTAAGCCACCCACATTCCCATGCATGAGGTAAAGTGTGCTAGCACAGTGCTCCAGATAAGGAATTAGTAATTGAGTATTTTCACTCCATCATTTCTGAAGCAATTGGGTATTTCAAAATTTCAATTGGGTAAAATAAAATCATACTACCGTTTACACATCAACAGACAGCAATTATTGAATAGTTTGCTTCGAAAGGAAAACACATCTTGGTATTTCATTAGAATTGTCTCCTTGGAGACAATTCTAATGAAATACCAAGATGTGTTTTCATGGAAAATAAGAAAAATATGCTATATGTGTGGTCTGTTTATTGATTTCTGTAGCATGGTAAAGGTACCACAAATTTGTTATTGCTTTTTGATACTCGCTACTTCTGATTAAAATTGGGCATTTAAGCAAATACGCAGCTTACGGTATTATCGGAAGCTCTGCTAGCATACATGTATCTGGTGCAACACTAATCAACACGCACGTTTTTGTCCAGTTGGGTCTAGTCACATGGATATAATGCCAATAATTACTGCCGGTAACTGATTTGATTTATTGGTGCTTAACGGCCTATCAACAGCTAAGGTCAATATAAGGCCGGGACAATATTTATATCGAAAAATAATTCAGCCCTGAAATTAGAATCTGCTGTCGGGTCCATACCACACCAAAGTCACTTGGCCCCTTCCTCAATAAGTAATAGGATTAAGAATAATCGCATTACTTTTATAAGGGGTAACCAGATTAAACTCTCACAAGAATGCCAAAGACGTACCCGAGGGCCAAACCAGGTCTCCGGTCGGGATTTTGATTAAGGATGAATCACGATTGTTAAATTAACCATCACATGTTCGCTACCAACCACCACAGCCGGTAATTGAAAATAGTCAGCTATTGTGTAGATAATTTCATCATAAATGGATTTTCGTAAGTCCCAAAAATGTGTTGTTTGTGAACCAGAAAGCAGGTTGAACCAACACCAGCTGGAGAATTAACAGACACGCTAGAATCACCTGTGCTATACATGTATATGAATATTCCGCATGGAATGGTTGAATGGGCATATAAAATGTAACCAAACATAGAATCAAACAAATACCTGCGGTTTCACCTTTTCTCCTTTGGACGAATTATTACCCATGTTTACCTGTTAATACAACAGCTTTGAATGTACAGAAAGAACTACACTGCAGCTCCATTATAACGCGGTCGCGTATAGCGTATAGCGCGATCTCCATTATAACGCGGGTCTCTCGTGGATCCCAAAAAAATATTTTAAAAATCGAGAAAAAAAAGAGAAAAAAATCGTCGGACGTCGTAGTCATCGTGTAATCATTTGATTCGTGATTTCTGCAAGTTTATTCAAACAACGAAGTTCAAAGTCCATGAAAGGATTATTATTAGTATGTTAGCAAATGTAATACATGTACCTTTAATCGGGTAATCATGTTAATAGGCATATTTATTAATCAATTCAATTACACATAATTGTCGCTAATAAATGGTTGCATGTTCGATCGCCTTTCTTTTGCTTTACTCCTGCTTTACTCCCAGGTGTAATATTTAGCGTTCTATAAATAGACTGGTGTTTCAGCATTATCTGGGTATGGGATCACATGGTCTATTGTTTACACTGCAGCCCACGGCAATCTCGCTTAAATCGTAAATTTCATTCATCAATATGACTTGCAGCGTAAACAATAGATCACGTGACCCCACAACCTGAGATTATGCACGTATCAACCGCATGAATAGGCAGGACACGTGACCATAGGCATTATTTATTATCAATTAATCCGTTTAAGCGTCTGTTGATCGCGAGCACTATACAACATAATAAGCATGATTTTATAAATAACTCGTATGTTTAATACATTAATACATACAAGTTTGTATGTCATAGGTATTATTATACCCACTTTTTTTGTAAAAAAAAACGGGTATATTGTTTTCGTCACGGGTGTCCGTCCGTCCGTCCGTCCGTCACGTTTCTTGTAACTCGAAAAACTTTTTCACCTTCATACCTACGCGCCTGATATTTGGTATGTAGCTTCGTTATCATGTGCAGATGCGCACAGTGAATTTGGATTTTTTATCCGACCCTCCATCATGGATTATCTCCCCCTTTCGGACTCAGAATTTCCCATTTTTTCCTCGTAACTCGAAAAACTTTTTCACCTTCATACCTACGCGCCTGATATTTGGTATGTAGCTTCGTTATCATGTGCAGATGCGCAAAGTGAATTTGGATTTTTGATCCGACCCTCCATCATGGATTATCTCCCCCTTTCGGACTCAGAATTTCCCATTTTTTCCTCGTAACTCGAAAAACTTTTTCACCTTCATACCTACGCGCCTCATATTTGGTATGTACCTTCGTTATCATGTGCAGATGCGCAAAGTGAATTTGGATTTTTCATCCGACCCTCCATCATGGATTATCTCCCCTTTCGGACTCAGAATTTCCCATTTTTTCCTCGTAACTCGAAAAACTTTTTCACCTTCATACCTACGCGCCTCATATTTGGTATGTAGCTTCGTTATCATGTGCAGATGCGCAAAGTGAATTCGGATTTTTGATCCGACCCTCCATCATGGATTATCTCTCTTTCGGACTCAGAATTTCCCATTTTTTCCTCGTAACTCGAAAAACTTTTTCACCTTCATACCTACGCGCCTGATATTTGGTATGTAGCTTCGTTATCATGTGCAGATGCGCAAAGTGAATTCGGATTTTTGATCCGACCCTCCATCATGGATTATCTCCCCCTTTCGGACTCAGAATTTCCCATTTTTTCCTTGTAACTCGAAAAACTTGTTCACCTTCATACCTACGCGCCTGATATTTGGTATGTAGCTTCGTTATCATGTGCAGATGCGCAAAGTGAATTCGGATTTTTGATCCGACCCTCCATCATGGATTATCTCCCCCTTTCGGACTCAGAATTTCCCATTTTTTCCTCGTAACTCGAAAAAAAAAACTTTTTCACCTTCATACCTACGCGCCTGATATTTGGTATGTAGCTTCGTTATCATGTGCAGATGCGCAAAGTGAATTCGGATTTTTGATCCGACCCTCCATCATGGATTATCTCCCCCTTTCGGACTCAGAATTTCCCATTTTTTCCTCGTAACTCGAAAAACGTTTTCATCTTCATACCTACGCGCCTGATATTTGGTATGTAGCTTCGTTATGATGTGCGGATGCGCATAGTGAATTCGGATTTTTGATCCGACCCTCCATCATGGATTATCTCCCCCTTTCGGACTCAGAATTTCCCTATTTTTCATTGTAAGTCGAAAAACTTTCTCACCTTAATACCTACATTTCTGATATTTGATATGTAGCTTCGTTATGATGCGCAAAGTGAATTCCGATTTTTGATCGGACCTTCCATCATGGATTATCTCCCCCTTTCGGACTTAGAATTTCACTATTTTTCCTCGTAGGTCGAAAAACTTTTTCACCTTAATACCTACGCGTCTGATATTTGGTTCGTAGCTTCGTTTTGATGTGCTGATGCGCAAAGTGAATTCGGATTTTTTATCCGACCCTCCATCATGGATTACCTCCCCCTTTCGGACTTAGCATTTGGGGAAAGTGGGTATATTGCGATGGCGCGCCATCGACTTTTTCTAGTTAATAATTACTTTAATTAACTTCTGTTCAAATGACATGATTTTATAGGAGTCCGTTGCTAATGGAATTCTCGCAATAGTTGGTAATCGAAATGCGAATGATACCAGTAACCCGTGCAGTACCAGTACCCGTGCATGTCCCGAAATTTTATAACGCGGTCGGATTCGATCGCGGTTTGAAATCTTGGACCCCGACCACCGCGTTATAATGGAGCTGCAGTGTACTAGCACATAGCTACATGTATGTGAACATATACCATGGCAGGATAATGCGTCATCATGCACCCTTGCAATTATTGTTTAAAATATCTTTGAGGCTTTAACCGGCTACTTATCCAGTAAAAGCGCTTAACTTGTATTACTAGATGGCCGTAGCCCGCATGTGAGGCATGGATAGTATACAGAAAATCTTTAACCAATAATACAAACTCGGACGCGCGTATGAACGACAACGTGCCGACTATATCGCACAGTCCGCAAGCGGGCACGACAAAAATTGAACTGGGGAGTCTTTGTTGCGCTATAAATAATTTCCAAAATATAATTGGTCTTTCATTAAAAACAATATCTTTCTAGTGGGGTTCAAAGTGAGTGAATCGGGAATCGTTATATTATATCAAAGTGCGACAATGTAGTATCCTACTATTGATATATAAGACACTACATATCAGGCCAAACAAAGGTGTGTTCCTGTGACAAAACCCATTTTCTGCTGAGGATATGCCATTTTCATTGTGGAAAATCATAAATATTTTCTTTAAATGTGCTTAGAAGTGTATGTCGCGACCACCATTTGAACCGTCTCATCGAGATGGTTCAAATGAGTGGTCGCAACATATACTTTCATTGAGAAATAACAAAAATAAAATATTTAAAAAATTAAAACGCGTGTATTCTGCATGTAATGGGTTAATAGATCCTACGGAACAATCATCCATTCTGTCCGTCACTGACAAATGGTGGGTGTGAGCATGTGATGGGTAATTTAACGATCGGGATTCATCCTTACCGGAATCCCGACCAAAGACCTTCTTAGTCCCTCAGGTACGTCTTTGGCATTCTTGTATGTGAGGGCTATATGGTTATATATAAGTAGTATGATTATCCGTAATAAGGGGCCAAGTGATTATGGCGTGGTATGGACCTGGCACCAGGTCAGGATATTCTATTTTCAGGGCTCAATATGTGTTTATTTTGATGTACAATATTCTGTTCTGATCTTGGAGCAGGGCTCGAACCCGATGGTCCGGCTTTAAAATATCCTTAGCTGTTGATAGGCCGTTAAACACAATTAAACAAACAAACTGACAAATGGTGCTTATGGCAATACTGGTCAGTACAGTATACTACATGTACCTCCTGATTGATGACTCGAGAAAAGGGCTTATGGCATTTGTGATCAATGGCAACTCCTAATATGTGACTGCAAACATGGACCTATGGCATTTGTGGCCAGTCTAGCTCGTCTATGACTGGAGAATTGGAGGCTGCACTTTGAAATAAGTGCAGACCCTGACCAGACACACAAAAGATATTCTGAAGTCTTAACTTAGTTCATTACTTACATTACTTACAATAATAGTTGCTGAACTAAAAAACCTGTACTTTGCTTTTTAACACGACTGACAATCTTGAAAACGGCCTCAGAATGTGAACTTACAATGAATGACATCACAGTTAAATACAGGTTAATCAGGAAACACCTATATTTAGGCCTTATATATCACAACTAAATCTACATATATATAAGCCGACATACATACATACATGTATATGTATATTAAAGGTACATGCCTACTCAGTAGGCAAAAAATGTTCTTTATATCTGACATCCGAGACATTTTCTGGCAAAATAAACATTTATTCACCATTACCCCAGGTATTAATTGGCATTATTATACATTTTATAATCACACGTAAATGTTCACACTGATATCAGGGGCGATAACCGTGTTTCATTCAAATACTAACGGACATTACTATTTATTCTCTGTATTTATTGTTTTATGTGCAATGATCATACTTTATAATCTGTTGAAAATATTATTTTTTTAGGTGCGGCATTTAATTAGTATAAATAATTAAAAAATATCATGCCTCATTTGCATATGAAAATAGCTTGATACCACCGCGCGTCACTATCAGTAAAATAAATATTACTAAATGATTATATCTGTATAGCGGGCACTAGTAAATTTTAGAACTACACTGCAGCTCCATTATAACACGGTGGTCAGGGTCCAAGATTTCAAACCGCGATCGAATCCGACCGCGTTATAAAATTTCGGGACATGCACGGGTACTGGTACTGCACGGGTTACTGGTATCATTCGCATTTCGGTTACCAACTATTGCGGGAATTCCATTAGCAACGGACCCATATAAAATCATGTCATTTGAACAGAAGTTAAAGTAATTATTAATAATGCCTATGACATACAAACTTGTATGTATTAATGTATTAAACATACGAGTTATTTATAAAATCATGCTTATTACGTTTTATAGTGCTCGCGATAGACAGACGCTTATTACAATGTATACTACTCGCGATCAACAGACGCTTAAACGGATTAATTGATAATACATAATGCCTATGGTCACGTGTCCTGCCTATTCATGTGGTTGATACGTGCATAATCTCAGGATGTGGGGTCACGTGATCTATTGTTTACGCTGCAAGTCATATTGATGAATGAAATTTACGATTTAAGCGAGATTGCCGTGGGCTGCAGTGTAAGCAATAGACCACGTGATCCGATACCCAGATAATGCTGAAACAACAGTCTATTTATAGAACACTAAATATTACACCTGGGAGTAAAGAAAAAGTAAGGCATGCAACCATTTATTAGCGACAATTATATGTAATTGAATTGATTAATAAATATGCCTATTAACATGATTACCTGATTAAAGGTACATGTATTACATTTGCTAACATAGTAATAATAATCCTTTCATGGACTTTGAACTTCGTTGTTTGAATAAACTTGCAGAAATCACGAATCAACTAAGTACACGATGACTACGACGTCCGACGATTTTAAAAAAAATATATTCTCGATTAAAAAAAAAAAAATTCGAGAAAAAATATTTTTTTTGGGATCCACGAGAGACCCGCGTTATAATGGAGATCGCGCTATACGCGACCGCGTTATAATGGAGCTGCAGTGTACTGGAATAGGGACACAATTATACACTTACCATATTTAGCCGTGTATTGCGCGCATTTTTTCAGCCCCATTTTTAATCCAGAAGTCACCCTGCGCGTTATAAGTAGGAACATAAATTTCAAACATTTTTTCCAACTGATTTCTGCCAGTTTTACGCAAACAAAACAAGCCCGGAAACAGAAATATAAATTTTTGACAGGTGTCCGCTACGACGTTCAAATACGCATAGTGTGAAACAAGAGAAAAGGAATCAATCGATATGAATGGGTGCGGTAAGTATAGATTGATGGTAAATTGGTATCTTTTGGGATTTAATATAGCCAGGCTCGTAACACAAGAGGCTATGTGTATTAGAAGAAATTTACATGTTTTCTGTATTTACGCTGGTGTACCGATCTCATATCGGTCAAATGTTGCCTGTCGGGTATTGTTTGGTTGTACATTTTCAAAGTGACGTCACACGTCTGCCATCCTGTGAATAATTAATGAGAACAGATCTCAATCCCATAAGCGCTTGATGTAAGATCTTAGATGCTAAATCAAGCGTCGCGCACATTCAGATCGCACTCGTTAACACTCGGTAATGGTCGTTTTTCGTTGCTAGGTGCCGACTGACTGTGTTACTATTTTTGTAAAATATTGACAAGTATTCACGCATCAATACCTTATGACATGTGCGACCAGCATAGCCCCCCGATTCATCTGCGCATACACTGATATGGGGCTATGTTGGAATGTCGTGTATTCAGGTAGTACCTATGTATATTGTTAAACCTAATCAATAAACAGTGATTACACACTATCTGTACCTACGTATATCCACGGTGGTCCACAGTGTCAATATTTGGCTGGGGGGAATTGTTTATGGCCCATTTCTCATGTGCAGGTCACTAGTACGAGTTATTATCGCCTTGGGGAAGAAGTTTACACATGGCTGCTGTATGTTATACACAAATGGCAAATATGGTGGAATTATATACAACAAATTTCTTCGTAAGTAGGTTCAATAAGTTTATTACATGCATCTTGAATTTTTATTAAGCATATTAATGAGTAAATAACAATAAATATAACATACTTTTAGACAATATAAAGTCTAATTTATGCCATAAAGCTGACCTTAGGCGATCTTTTTCTCTTCGAGAGAGCCTAACAGCACTCGTTCAGCATTGTGGATGTGAACTTGGAATGCAATTTTCTTATACTCGTGACGGAATTTCCGCCGATTTCCGACTGCGAACAATTTTTCCCCCGATTTTTCCCCCCAAAATATAGATGCGCGTTGTACACCAGTGCGCGCAATACACAGCTAAATACGGTATTTAATTCCCATAAAGAACATTTTGTGCCTACTGAGTGAGCATGTACCTTTAACTATGTGTACGTCATATTCTAACAAAAGAGGGCTTAAAACATTTATGACCAGCATTATAGTTATCAAAATATCACAATATCAAAATAATAGTAGTTATAAAAACGTGCAAAATAGCTGATTTCTGAATTGATATTACCGTAATAACCCTAAATATTCTGACACCATTTATTTGGGAAACACATAAACATATATGGTTTTCCTACAACTGTGAGCGTGCCAATATTTATGGTTAATATAATGGCAGTACTGGTTTCATCACAATAACAATGTATATGGATGCAATATGCTTTGAGAAACCCCTATTTAATAGGGGTTTCCCAAAGCAAATTGTGTCTGAATATTTATGGTTATTACGGTAACATTCTATTCTTCTGGAAATAGAGAACTGTTGTTGTGGCAACTGGAATCTGCTTATGTAGGTCATCATTATACATGTACTTGATGATCAGTGACACTGGCGCTGAACTCTGCACCGGCATAAAGCATTTCCCCGTCGAAAAATGCACCACAAAGGCAGTATCATGACGAGATGCCATTCTATTTCGAGCTATCGCATAAGGTATTTTTCGTCTAGTAACTGGCGCAAATTTCTTGCGCCGTTATTAGACGAAAATGTGTTTATGCAGTACCTAAATGGGAATTTGTCGCGAGTCCGGCGCCTATTTCGACGTGCAACACTTCACACTGGAGGGGAATTCAGCACTAGCAAGTCAAAACTTGTGGCTGTATATTATCGATGACCTATTTCTGAACGTGACAGGAGTGAAACACTAATAACTGCACAGACTGGTCTGGATCATCTCTTTACAAAGGCAGTATGTCCACTTTTGTCAGAAGAGGATTTATTTCTACACAACACACGACTCCGAACATCTACATTAACACAAGCCTCGGGGCCAGGTGTGCAAAACACACTAACAGGTATACGTAATTAATCCACTGTCTGCATAATATGTACATGCACATGTAATTGTCATGAAACAACTTTATTATTCTACAAAGAAATACCTACAGTGGAGCCTCTCTAAACCGAACAACCATGTAACATCGATGTGTTCAATTACGACTGATGTCGGTGTTTATGATTGCAATACACACATGCATGTGTTACAGTGCTCTTACATTGGAATTACAGTGGAACATCTCTAAACCCGGTTTAGTCCCCAGGGTGTCCGGTTTAGAGATGTTCCACTGCACATGTTTTACAACCATGATCTTGTTGAAAAGGTTAAAAATGTTGACGAGTGTCACTACGTATACTGTTGTGAAAGAGATCTATATAGACACATGCAAGACGGACATAAAAACAGACATGGGTAGCATATACTATATATATACTTGCAACCCATTGGCAGACTGTCTGACATAACAATGTTTGGAAATGTTGATAGCTTGTGAATTTCCATCGACATCTGACAATACTATATCCTAAATGGAGACAGATGCTGACCAATCGTTTGATTGGTTTTACATCTGTTCAAAGGCGAAGTCATATTCAGTGGAACCTCTCCAAACCGGACAACCTGGGAGGTACCTGGGAGGTACCTGGGAGGTTCTCATGGTGTCTGGTTTGGAGAGGTCCCACAGTAAATTTGACATGTTAGCACTTCATGACACATCATGTTTTACAATCATGAAAAGGCATCCATATTTTACCCTTGTGTCCAGTTCAGAGGGGTTCCACTGTACGGACATGAATGTACATTATACGGGAATACAATTCGTTTAGCACTCAAATTACAATAAAAACTTCAGCACTGAATGACAGTGTCCTGACACATAGGGCAAACAAAAAACACGACAACTTCGACAAGTCGCCCCCAACATTGAGCCCTGATTTTCACATTGCTGTGAGTATTTTGTACTCCCAGTTTTGATAATCAATGCGTATTCTGCTTTCATAATCAATGCGTAAAATACGCCAATACGCACCTTATCTGGAGCTCTGAATGCACCCGGTTCTTAATTGGACCCACAGTCAAAACAATATACATGTATGCCTCGCGCTCTACAGAGACCGGGACATAAAAGCAATGCCCATGTTAACAGTAAATTATATAAAGCAGGCTTTGAACAAGCAGCAGTTAACATAAATTTGAAATACAGTGAAATCACGATGGCTCAAAATGCGATGGCTCGTAATGTCGGGCTCGCTCGAAATAGCGCCGCGGTCCCGATAATTTTCCTTATATGTTTGATGTATTTTACATGCGATGGCTCAAAATACAACTCCTCGAAAAATGCGATCCCTCAAAACATCTTTCGCTATTTTGCTATACAATGACTCGAAAGTCATGTCGAAGTTTGTGCTTGGCTAATTTTCACACCTCCGCGTCCGACTTATTACGATCAAAGACCGAGACGCGCCCTATCTGTCTATGAAATGTGGTTTCTTTTCAAGTGCAGTTAATTAAATATAATTTATTAAATATTCTGGGCTTCGGACACTCGGCGCATTTAATAGTCTGTCGTAAGTCATTGGTCGTTTTTCATGGTAACTCACGGGTTATACTCGAATAACCCGAGTATCACAGGAACAACCAGTCGTTGCTGAGGTTCAAGTCTAGTTGGAACCCTAGTAACCCACCACCCGGCACAAGTTCGATTAAAGTTACTCGAGTAAGGTTCAAAGGTCAAAATTTGTTAACTCGAGTTGGAACTCAGCTTGTTCTAGTGATCCTCGTGTTATTCGAGTGGCTACCCGGGAGTTACAACGAAAAACGCCCATTAATAATACGGCACTTCCTAGTTCGCAGGGATGACTGGCCATGACAAAAAGGATTTGCTCCATTGAATTTGCGATCAGTGCAGCATTAAATCGGCCTGCAAATTCAGTTCAGGACTTGAAATGTTCGTCCTCGACAGCTATTCATGATGCATACTATAGTGAAATAATAAACCCATATCAAGTTGCAGGAGTCTGTAAGTTGATCAGCGTTTACACTGGTCACAAACTAAGTAAAGCACCTTGTGTTGCGTCGCAACATTTTACGATTCATGACTGATTCCCGATTTTTATGGGCGCCCTATAACAACATTGTTTGAGCTGGGCCCATACCCCACTGTTGCGAGTGATGTCACAATCACCTGCGACATTATGTGTGCCACTATTTATAGTAAATACTGGAGCTTTCTTCTTTGATAATAATTGAGTTAAAGAGTTTTGTAAATACATTTACATATAGTTTATTTAATTTCACATGATAACTTTAATCTGCGAATAAATACTATAATCATCAAAAAAATGGATACACTCTATTATGCTTCGTTATTTCCTAAATCCGACGGGTACAGTAGTCGACAAATATACCAAAATCGCACGATGCGATGGCACGAAAGATGCGATCACTCGAACAAAATATGCAGGCCTGTGGCATTTCGAGCCATCGCGACTTCACTGTAGTAAGAATTTTCTTAAAATTGAAATTGCCCATTCACTTGATCATGATGATCCCATCAAAAGAGTAATTCAGGTACTTGGTAACATCATATTCTAACTTAGTAGAACAGTGTTTGACAATCAATACATGTTTTTGATATAACTTAATATAATAATGACTATTTGGTGATTGTCTTTCAATATGAATGAGGAAAAAGTGATCATAAAATGTTCAGCCCATTTTAGAGACTTACGTATTTTCTGTACATAGGAACAACGGCTAGATAGTGTGCGCCTTTCTCGGATCGTATCGACTGCATGCAAATGTAACAAGACGTGATTACAATGTGCTCGAGACTGCATAGTACACAAACATACGGAACTTGATACCTTTGTTTACCACCTCAACATTTAATATGCACATTGAAATTTGGACTGAAAGATGCAGTTTGTTAATTCCTGCTTTTATATAAAGGTTACAAAATGTATTTGGCAATGCTTGTAAGAGCAATCAGTGTACGTGTTTTGCTAACGTTTTACAATGGACATGTACTGGGTGTGTAATACAGAGCACCTGTTACATAAATTAGTAACAAAGCCTGCATGTCTGTCGTGAAAACTGGGCAAAATTTATACAAAAACTGCAAAACCACAAATACCAATTTCAGAATGCGATTTATATTGGACATGGCTTATAGAACATAGGATTTACGTTAGTTCAAAAACAAGGTCATACTACAGACAGGAATACTCACTTGTATTTTAACCCTTTCACCCCTAAGTAACTGGAATGGATTTTGATATGTTAATAATGCAGCCAATTCAACCGTCACAAAATGATTTTTAGACTAGTCCATTTATGTTTTTGTTCTTAAAAGTATGAAAAAAATGCAGATCCTGATGAGACGGCTCGCCATGAGCTGGCTCATCTGAATATACACTGTTTGCCAATACCACTATACAGGCATGTGGTGTTGAAAGGGTTCATACTTACATCCACAGAATTGCTGTTACAGTTGTGACTTGTAGAAGGCTCGACTCTAAGCTTCTTGGCTGGAGGTTCTTGGTCAGTGCTACTGGACATCTGTACAATAAATATAAGGTTTGACAATGTTCAGCCGTGGGTAAACATTTGCCGTGGCACGAGGGAACTGTTTGAATCCCAAGACAATAGGCCGCTGGTTCAAACAGTTCCCGGCAAACGTCTACATCGACCATTCCTACCAAGTTTCGTCGAAATCCGGCCAACGGTTCAGAAGATTTTTTAAGAATTTATGCTATTTTTAGATGGCGGCCATCTTGGATTAGCGATGACCTCCATTTTAACAAATCTGAAAAGGCTTCACCCATGGACCATAACTTTTAAGTTTGGCTACCATGGGCCAAGCGGTTCATGTGAAGAAGAATTTTGAAATCTCTAATAAAAGAGCGACCTTTTGACATTTCGGCGGCCATCTTGGATGACATAACCACCCAATTTCGACAAAAAATGCACCAGAGTGATCGCCTCGTTGATACCTTCGATTTGATATATGACATGACCATATTCAGTCAAAAATAAAATTTGACCCCACGGGCCACACCCCATTTTTGACACCGGGGTCACCATTTTAACAACTTTGAAAGAGCATTGTACATCGATCATTCCTACCAAGTTTTGTCAAAATCCAGTTGGCGGTTCTTGAGAAGAAGATTTTTGAAGAATTTGTGCTATTTGTAGACGGTGGCCATCTTGGATTACGTAATGACATCATTTTAACAATTTTGTAATCCCCCTACCTAAGGACCATGACCATGAAGTTTGGTGACTATAGGCTCAATTGGTTACCGAGGAGAAGACGTTTGAAAATGTTCACGGACGAAATCCTGATTTTAATGGAGGTGGTTAATGGGATTAGTGGAAAATACTTAATCTAGGTGTGATGTGTTGTTTGGTAATGTATTAGTCCTGTTTAAATCTCATTTTTCTAACTTGGCAGTTGTGACCTTTCATCTGGCTTCGGTTGAACGTACAAGTGTAATGGAAGTGACGTAACACGTAAATCTCGTTAAAATAAAAATGGTCTCGAATGTTTTCAAAGTTAAGACGGTCGTATGATGTCATTAACATCGCCATATTCAGTCAAAATTTCCTGAATATTCAACGCAGTTAAAGACGTCTGTGCAGGTAAAATGTCATAACGTTTTGAAAATAATGTCCCGAGTTATGTTACAAATTACAAAATATGTGAATACCCTGAAAACGCGACTACCCCGAAAACTGGTGTCATGACCATAGCGTCAACCTAATCCTCGCAAGTTTATAACATGTGATAGGCACACCGGGTTTTCAGAGAAAACACAATATTTTGTAGCCTTCTAACAAAATCGATGTATTGACCGCTTTTGCATGACACAACTTCCGGTTTGTAACCACCTGCGTAGCAATAATCAATCCGCCATGACAGTAGGTGACCACAAAAGCGTCCGCCATATTAAAAAGTATTATCTCCAGTGATATTTGTCCAACATTTTCGAACATATAATAGTTAAATCAGTGTTGTCCATATAAACGTTATTGCCGTCCGTTGTATAAATGACTTACCAGTATATATATGGCTGTTCGATATATAATAATAATGTAGTAACAGGGCGGATTAAGCGTCCCGTTTATATATTGTCAATGAGTCTATGTACATTTGTACTTTACATGTAACGTAATTTCTCATTTCAGATTCACACGATTCTTCAATCCAAGGATCTAGACCAAGCCCATGGAAGATTGGATGTTTTATATATTTACCTGTATTTATATTCAGATATCTTGCTTTCTTTGTCAGACGTGTGTTTTTATTGAAATGCCCCCCCCCCCCCGACCCCCACATCACATAACGTATCAGCGAAAACTTATCATGTATGGATGAATCAGAAACATACATTACTGTATTTTATGTTATATATATTATTATTTTTTAATAATAATGAATGAATTATAACATGTATGTTTATCGGAATGAAATTACGTGCAAGGATTACACTGATCAAACAGTCTTCACTAACTACGCCGGTACATAACTAGTTACCGAAATTGTTCCCAACAAAGACTCGTCAATTCAAAGGAGTATATCGCACTTTGATGTGCTATGAATCTTATATGTCATTTTAAACTGAGCATAATAATTGTATGTATGGTCCAAGTGACCAAGAGGGTAACAGAATATAGACACTTATCATAGCTATATATCAGATGCGTAGATGGACCTGGTGCTATATGCTGGTCAAAATGCCATAAGGTAATTCTTTTGGGTCATTATGAGGGGCCAGCCGCGGGGAAATTAGTTGCTCTAATTGCCACGGGGGTGGTGTGCACTGGAGGGGTGGTGTGCACTGGAGGGCCATTTTTAAGCTGGTGTCAACATCCGCCGTACTTATCCGAGCGATTAATAGGCCCCGGGCATTGCGACCGAGAAGGTCTGTTATACGCCAAACACAACACGTGGCTTATAGGGCTTTTGTGACCAGTGTAGATCCAGATCAAAACCAGTGTAGATCCAGATCAGACCGCACATTCTGATCAGGATCTGCAATTACATCACTGAAACACACTAACAAACAGTCTATACTGTTATCAGACTACAGGAGTGTGCTATTTCATCAAAACCTACACTGGTCACACAAGCCCCATTTCTCCAGTCACAGCCACATATCGCTATTTATTTTTGACATCATGTCCAATAATTTTCTGTTTATTTGAAACAAATAAGTAGATAAAAACTGTGGATTCAACCAATCAGCATAGAATATGTGTGGCATCGTTGATTTTAGAGTACACCTGCCGCATTATTAATGACATCCGGCGGCATCCGTTTGAGCGTAGCTACACACGCGTGTAAATGATTATGGCGGGTCAAACAAATAATTCATCTCGAAATTGTCAACACGAGTATGCTTAACACATATTTGCAAAGCATTGCATAATCAATGTACGAAAAGTAAAAGATATTATGTCAGTGTTTTGTAAAACAAAATATACCAATTTAACACTTAATTCCTCATGTGGTTTTATCGACCGGCAATTATCTCACGCTTACCGGCAGCGGCCATTATTACTATTGAAAATTAACTTTTTTTTTTAGCTTATATTTAACGGCGGCACTGGCTCTATGACCTTGCATGCCGTCTCCCAAGAATGGGAGAAAGAACGGAGGTAGAGATTTTTGAGAGAAGCCGGTAATTCGTATTTACAGAGCAACTACGAATTATCGGTACCCATTTACACAGCTGGGTGAACTGGAGCAGTGTGGATAAAGTGTCTTGCTCAAGGACACAACGCACGCCGCTAGTCAGGCTCGAACCCACGACCCTTGGATCAGTAGTCCGACACACTAACCATTACGCCACGGCGCTCAACCTAAAAAAAATAAAAAAATTAACTTATATTTCTATTGTGTTAATTCTTAATCACTGGATTGTTACTTTTGGATTTGCTAACAGGTAGGTCCGGGCTGGGGTGCGCATGTGCCGTTGTGGTGTGTGAATTTTTCGGTTGGAATTGAGTTAACATTAGACTAGTTGCTAGAATATTTTTGTGTTATTATTTTTCACATCTCTGAACGGTAATATCTCGATTCGCCACAATCACAATTCGCCACATCTCGATTTGCCACAGAGTAAACACGATTCGCCACAGTATAATTTTCAAATATAATATCTTGATTGCAATTAATTTTTCGGGAATAGTTATGTTTTATTAGGTTATTCCTTACAAGAATCAATAAATTTTACACCTTACTTTTAAAATTAGTCAATTATGGCTACTGCGGCAATCAGTCTTTAATAACAATTAATTGGTGATCATTGGTCATCACCATTAATTCACGTTCATTATTTGTTTGTGTTTGTGCTAATCACCGAGAAATGTCTTTAATCAGATACAAATTGGTTTGGTGCTGTTAATCAAATGATCAATTTAATGAGACTGGTTAACACATTTAATCGTTTGATTGTAATTAATGAAACGATTGAGCAATATACGACACGTAGCTGTTTAATATAAATATGTGGATGTTCAAAGTGACAAAGTTATATATCATATTCAAAATGCATCTAAAAGTGACTACGTCAAGATGCTGGCTCCTCCGTGTATCTTCTGTTTGAGAAGAATCTATAAGAATTCTCGAGCTGCGACATGCGACAACTGCCAGAGATGGCATCACATAAAATGCGGAAACACATGTAAATTAATGCACTAAAATAGCGTGAATGTCAAGTCATATTCTTCATAGTACTAGTCTGCAAAATTTTTTGATAGCATGTTTTCTAAACATATTTAGCAAAATATATTCTGGAAATATTGGAAAGTCATATTCTTCATAATAATATTATTTTACACTTTTTTTTTCAATAAAATAAATTGTGTTATATATTTTCCTCAGGTATCTCCGTCCAGGAATATGAAGACGCCGTCAATGAACGTCGTGACCTACAGTTCACTTGTCTGGGGTGTCGACCGGAAGAACCAGTACCGATGGATACGGACAACGACGACCTTTCGGTGGAGTAAGACCCCACACTCGACTACAGTGACCTGGAGCTACCAGTTACAGAATCTCATCTCATTTGCCTCCGCTATCCTACAAGACGAAACAGAAGACGACATCTCCGTCGACGAATCACATACGTTCAACGCACCCAGTCCACAACGGCTAGAAGAATCAACCCTAGACACTTCCGTCAACAACACATCTACATTTGACGTTTCGTGACACAGTCTGCAACGGCCGGAAGAAACGACTGTAGACACTTCCGTCGACAACACACTTACATTTGACGTTTCGCGACCGGAACGATCCATGGTAGTGGAAGAACCAGAAACATCTCTTGCAGACGAAACTGTGATGGACGTTCCATCTAGCGCAGCCGTAACATATGAAATAATCGAGAAAGGGACGGAACGTGGTAAACCCAAATTTGTGTCGTCGGATGGGTACGCCTATGTCATCAACAGGAAGTTTCCCTCCGGCACTGTGGACTGGCGCTGTAGTGTAAGACGGAAAGACCTTGTCTGTTCGGCTACTGTTAAGCAGGGAATCCTTCAATCCATCCAGTCGTGAACACAGCCATCCAGCTAAACCGGGGCTGATAGTATCAGTTAATGTAAAAAAACAGGTGAAAGAGCAAGCGTCTACAGATATCTTCGAAAAAGCCCCAGTCATAATAAGGAACGTCACAGACACCCTCCAGAACGCCAGTCAACCAGAAGCATCCCGACCAACAGTTCATGCGCCCCATCAGATAGCCAGTCGCGCACGTATAGGTCTCCGTCCCGACGATCCGACAGACCTCGATTATGAGATTGGGGAGTCGTTCCATCGCACAACTGTCAGGGTGAAGGAGCGTACACACACCATCCTAGCGACGGACGCCCAGCTTCACCTACTCTCCAAGGCCAAGAAATGGTATATCGATGGTACCTTCAAAGTCAAAATAATCATAATTGCATTTTCTTTATACAGGTATTCCAAGTTGTAGTCAACCTGCTACACGAGCAGTGCGTGGATACGTTCATTGTCGACTTCGAGGCAGGAATGTGGCAGGGACTGAGGGACGTGTTCGAGGAGCAGCAGATCAGGGGATGTGCATTCCACTTTGGGCAGGCTCTGTTCCGCAAAGTCCAAGAGCTAGGTCTACAGGTAATTATTTCTAATGACCAAATATTATTTATTGCTTTGTCACAAAATGCATGTGTGAACTATTAATATTGTCCAAAGAAGGAAACAGAAGTTATAACCAACAAATAAGTTTTGTGAATAATAAAATAATAAAATCAATTCCTAATAGAAGTTTCATGTATATTGTATGCATATATATATATATTTACAGAGGGCGTACAGTGAACGCGACGACGTATGCCGCATACTGAGGAAGACGTTCTCCCTACCCCTTCTCCCAGCTGACGACATCCGACAAGCGTTCGAGCATCTGAAGACGAAGAGCGACACACCACAGACGGACGACTACTTCACCTACATCAACAACACCTGGATGACCAACGACATGTGGCCGGTGGAATCCTGGAGCCCGTACGGACGATCCGTGAGGACGAACGACGACTGCGAGGGGTGGCACAACAAACTAAATCGACGAGCGAGGAAGGGCAATCTACCATTCTACATACTCGTAACCCTGCTGTACGAGGCGAAGGAAGTGACGATCCAGACGAAACTAGTGAAGGAGAAGAAGATGAGGCGACACCAGACGAAGAAGATCCAGGGAAGACTATGGAAGCTGTGGAAGCAGTACCGGACGAAGGCCATCTCGACGAGCGCTTTGTTGGATGCATGTGCATCTTTGTATGGACCTGTTTAGTTTGTGTTTGTGATGTGAAAGACTGATAGTTACGACCTTGTGTTACTAGACACTAGACTATATTTATGGTGGTATTAAGTTGTATGTGCTAAAAATGTGATATATCGATGGTCTAGTAAAACTAGGTCGTATTGACCATGCTTCGCATAGCTGTTACGACCTTGTGTTACTAGACACTAGATATATTATCGAGACGAGACTATATTTATGGTGGTATTAAGGTGCGTAATTTGAGGGTATTGAGTTGTATGTGCTAAAAATGTGCTTTATATTAAATGTATTAAACTATTATGTAATCTATGGTCATTTTCACTCCAGGATTAAGGATTAATTTCACAGACCATTCGCCACACTGTTCGCCACGATCCATCTCACAATTTCATTTGAGGTGTTAGTTTGTCTGACGACCGAGTAGAAGACACCCGACGCATCGTTACACAATGATCACAGGTGGTCAACACGTACAGTTGTTAAATAATTGACACACGTATCCTGAATTGAATCGATACATAGGAAAATCGGGTTAAAAATTGCGGGCAAGGCTCACATTAGTCATTACGTATATAAACGTTATAAAAGCTGATTATTTTTTTATGTCATCATGTTTTGTTAATATTTTTATTATTTTTATAGTATACTTTTCATTTTAATTATACTGTGGCGAATCGTGTTTAAACTGTTTATTGTTTGCACCTGTTGTATCATGTTTGTGTATAACGCAGTCGATTTAGAACGACAGGAAATGGAAAAAATTTCGGATAACCAGTTTCGATTAAAGAACCCGGATGATAAAGCGATGAATAGGGAGACATCATTAGAATCGTCTCAGAGACCAGTTCCTGTGGAATGCCGTGTAATGTTTTTTCAGTTTCGCGGAGACTGGTGTTGACTAATATTTAAGGCGCCACATTTCATGTCTCTAATTCACTGTTTTACTTTTATTTTTTCATTGTGCGACACGTTTCTGTCAGAGCAAAAACAGAAATATGTCACACAATGAAAAAATAAAGTAAACAATGATATAGAGACACGAAATGTGACGCCTGAAATATTAGTCAAATCCCAGATCGAACGCCGATCTATAAATAGTGCGAAACGACCCAGGTGCGAATGGGTTTAGGGTCGAAACGACTCGGGGGCCATTTTATTCACTAACAAAGGTTGACATTGTGTGATATAATGCTGTTAATTTAAGAAGAATTATTTAAACTATATTTCCACCGACTGAAGAATCTAAATGTGGGCAATGTACCTGAAAATTTTGATAATACAGACGAATGCGGACACTTTTTCCCACACAAGAAAACAATATGGCGGCTTTCTACGGAAATTAATACACGTGCGCAGATTAGGAGAATTTGCTCACACCTAATTTGCATATGAAAATTAATTCTAAATTGTGGACCTGGCAATGGAAATTAACAATAAAATAGCTGGTCGTAAAAATATAAAATAAAGATACACATATGCTATAACAAGGGCGAATGATACAGAACAAAGAACATGAAGTATATGTTATACTACAGTATCAGAGGAAAACAAATTCTCCCAAGAAAAATTAAACTCTTACCAAATACACAAATGAACCGGCGACTTGTCACTTGCTTTGGTAACGATATTGGTATGGATAACACTAAATAATGTGTAAACTTTATGTTCTGTTATTAAATAATTTAAATGTTATCAGAAGCAATTGATATGTGAACATATCATTAATATGTGACCTGTCATAATCTCCAGCTTTACCAACACTGTTTGACACTGCGTTTACTTCCTGTTTCTAAATCACAACGAAATTGCATGCAGGGAATGATTGCTCTAAACTAAGAAATGACGTCATGCATGTACCGATCGCAGTATATGTTCGAGACTAATCAATTCAATAAGAACATTACATGAGAAGATGTTTTTAGGATTTGTCACATTTGTATATTTAGCAAACGTGGTAATACACAAGGGCGGATTCAGGGGCGGGGGGGGGGGGATGCCTGGATCTTCTTCGTCTGGTGTCGCCTCATCTTCCGGGGGCGGGGGGTGCCCCCGGACTCCCCTAGCGCGTTCGATTAAATAGTCAAGTATTGCAAAATAGTTACGCCCGCGCCCCCACCCCTAACCCGAAATCCTGGATCCGCGCCTGATACAGATATATCGAAAGTGGATATTTTAATTTGAGAAAGTTATACATGTCATGACGCCGATAATGAATTTTCAAAATGGCTGCCATTATTTGTGACTCGTCAAAGAAACAGGGACCAGTTGGGTGAAACAATGCGATAGTTTGAATGATGTCTGCATTTTATGAATCTCTATTCCTTTTCTGGTATTATAGCTGTATACTTTGCTGCATGTTAGGTATATCAATATTGCTGATATAGTAGTATATAGGGAGTCAGTTCGTTACCGCGAAGTGTGGGGGAAGAGTTGGATGCAGTGGGTAGCCCCATAGGTGCCAAAAATAGTAAAATTTCCTGCTAATCTCCACAACAAAAGCAGGGTCTAGAGCTGTATCCGCGGCAGGACCAATGGCAAAAAAACAATTCTTTCCAACATTCGAGCCCACGCACACGTAGTAGGTCTACCAGATATTCCGGAAATACAATTCGAAAAAAAAGTAGTATATAGGGAGGCAGTTCGATACCGCGAAGTGTGGGGGAAGAGTTGGATGCAGTGGGTAGCCCCATAGGTACCAACAATAGTAAAATTTCCTGCTATCTCCACAACAAAAGCAGGGTCTAGATCTGTATCGGAGATTCTGTCTGTAGAAGACGAAATGGCCCCACTACAGTGCTACGCAAAAGCAAGAAGAAATCTAGAACATTTGTAGCTACAGTGCCAGACAGAAGTCTAGAATAGAAAGCATACATATTTTCTTTCCAAAAAGGCTACTCCATGTAGAAAGGGTCGCGCCCTCCAGAGGGAGGGTGTAGGGAGTCGCTAGTTTTGTTTTTCCCATTCGGCATACCGGACTGTTTTGCGGAGTGCACGAACTGGGCGTCGGGATCTGATTTGTTCTTCCAGAGTCTACAAGCCTCTAGAGACACGAATGGAAACAATGGTTTGCAAACTGCATACACAGCGAAAGCAACCCCAAGCCCCCACTTTGCATTCTCCATCGTTTGCCAAATGTCGTGCAACTCCAAGTCTTTTTCGCATTTCGGCACGCTAGGCTTGGGAGCGCTAGCCTCGGTTGTCTCGGATGCACTAGTCTCGGAACCAGTGTCCGAAAACGCGCTAGTTCCAACCTCCACCAAACGGTCTTCTAGAAACCCCAGACACGACTCCAAATTCGCCAGTAAACGCTCCAAACGAAGTTCCACATCCAGTAGCTTGCGATCCAAACGGTTCCCCAAGAAATGCAAACGCGTAGATTCGCCGGCTGGGCGGGCACCTTCTAGGGTGGCATTCGCAAGGGGAGGTTCTTCTAGAGGACCAGGTGTAGGAGGTGGGTCTACATTCGCAATGGGAGGTTCTTCTAGAGGTGTTGTACTGCCAGTTTCAGGAGTTGCCCTACTAGTTTCGTCGGCGTGGTCCAGAATTTTTTGGAGTCTTGCGCTACCAATTCCGTACTTCTTTTTGGTTTGGCGGGCTGTGGAAATCCCACGGGTGGAAACAATTTCTCGAATGGCTTTCGGGGACAAGTAGGTTTTCGGCATGGCTACACACAGGGGAACATGTGTCCAACATGGAATTCCCAAAATTCCTCGAAGTGCTTGGGACGTGCGGGACACTTGGGGCTCTCCCAGGAAGTGCTTGGGACGTGCGGGACACTTGGGGCTCTCCCAGGAGAAGCAAGTTTTCTAGGATTGCTGTGTGTGTTGCTGTGGATTGCTGTGGATTGCTGCGGATTGCCTCGTATTGCTGCGTATTGGTGTGTATTGGTAGGCAATCCTAGAAAACATGCTTCTCCTGGGAGAAAATATTATTTGTTTAGGTGACGCATTTAATTAGTATAAATAATGAAACAATATCATGCCTCATTTGCATATGAAAATAGCATGATACCAACGCGCGTCGCTATCAGTAAAATAAATATTACTAAATGATTATATCTGTATCGCGGGCACTCGTATTTTTTAGAACTGGTGGAATAGTGACACAATTATACACTTATTTAATTCCCATAAAGAACATGTTGTGCCTACTGAGTGGGCATGTACCTTTAAAGGTATAAAATATACAGTTAACTAAATTTTGACATTTTTGATTGGGTCAAATTGTAGCCGTAGATAAAATATCGGAGGCGAACTTTTGTAGCTAGCTCCGTACGTACTGTCCCGTGAGACCTAACTAAAGATAATAGCTGCTGTATTCTTACGCACGAAATGTCTTGATTCGTATTTTCCAAAATGTAACTGATAAATTGAGCCTAAAAACTGTGAAAACTATAGAGAATAGTATATGTAGAGTTTTAGATACAAAGCAAGACGGACCAAAACGCCATAGGATAAGTTGGGAAATATTTTCTTGGTCGTACTCGCCGTTTAGGTGCAGCACAATGGCTTCCCTCATATAAATTTTCGCGACATAATATGCTATCTCCAAGGACTTTAGGCTACCACAGGTGGAAGACTGGGACCTAGGACCCAATAAATGGCTCATTTGTAAATTGTTACCCCATCAAACAATTTCCGTACAATACGTCAATAGACACCGGAAACTTTTTCAAATTAGCCATTTATTGGGTCCTAGGTTCGAGTCTTCCACCTGCGGACTTTACATGACGTCGGATATCATTTACCGGCGACGTGTGCCGTTGTAACGAATTTTCATTGTTTCTTATACTATTTATGAATTAAATATAAATGTTTTGAAGTATCGCTAAGTATATATTAATAATAATGTACGTGTAGTGGATAAATATGTGCATTGTGATGAAACAAAGTGAAGTTTCTGTGTGAGTACAATTGTAGCACGAAAACGTCATGACTCGTGCGGTCCGCTGTCCGCAAATATTGATAACGACGTACGTATTGTCAAAACAACGTCGATGCGACAAAGTGACGTCAGCTGTGTATCTTTGTTGGTCTAGAAAGATGGTTTATCAGTTGAATACAACATTGGTTTATATATCATATTGTTCTAGAGAGATCAAATTGTCTAAGTCTGTTGAAAACTCAATTTCGCATTTTATATTACATATTATGTTCACAGTTTTGATGAGTCACGATTGTTATCACATTGTGCGTAATACAATTCCTTCGTTACTGATAAATGCAAGAGTTTGCCAAATACGAAATTGTATTCACTAAATGCAATCTAATACACATAAATGAAATTAAATCAGAAACATATACGCGTATACATACAGCAAGGGAGACGCTATGTAACATGTTACTGTACATTTTTGAACTTTCACACTAGCATTAAATAACATTGTATCTATATAATATCACATATCTACTGTACATACATGTATGTAAAATCTCGGTAAACGATATACTAACACAAACAGAACAAACATTTATCCGGTCCATACGCGAACTGGGCTGCCGACACCACAAGCTCACATGCTACTCAACATTACTCGCTTCTGATCATTTATTTTCATAACAACTCCGAGAACGTACATTTATATTTTGGCATACAATGGTAATTAAAATAGTCAATGGTCTACATACAATTGGTTTGTTTCGCTAATGGTACACCGACTAGCACACGATACTACACTTATATCGTGAGCTATGTCAAAAGCGTAAATGGAAGCGACGTTTCCGACCTCATTTACTCGATAACGTCATGTTCGCCATAAGGCACCTTTTCGCACTACGTGGCTCGTATAATGTTTGATGAGGTAAGCCTATGTTCACACTGGTAGTCTATGTTTGAGGGTGTATTTGTGGCATATTTGTGGGGCATTTTAATAAAACATACACGTATCCAAAACAGGGCGGACAATAATAAAGATCAGGGTCTACACTGATACATACAATAGGTTATGCAAATTCTGATAACCTTAAAAGAGCATACACTGATATGTTTGAGGGTGTATTTGTGGCATATATATTAAACTATATTTGAATGTATTTCCCATATGATTGGTGATTCAATGTGCATAAATCGAACATATGGCCAATTTAACAGATGCATTTGACTTCATATGTCAATTATATCATGTGTTTTGTGTCAATATATGATTTACACTACTATATGACACTATCTATGGTGTATTTGTGGTATATTTATATGTATTTAGACTATATTTAGGTGTATTTGGGTGTATTTGGGTGTTTCGTGTAACCGTTCCCCGGACCCCCTAGCATTATCACGAACTTCGCTCGTTCGACGGTATGGCCGCACCACTTTTCAATACCCTCCTACGCCACTGGAGTGGGCATGTACCTTTAAAGTGTTGTCGACGTTATGTCATGCCTAGCCGTGGCGATGCAATCAAATAATGACGTTATCTATTTGACTGTAAAACGTAACGTAAGTGTAAATATTTACACTGTCCTTAAATGGGCATTACTAGTACTATAAACAATAAAAACGTGTTTTCACCATGGCCCTGTGTAAAGTGGTTTAATTGAAGATATATGACGATACTAGGACAGCTGGGTTGTTTCAATTTTCACCGATATCGGTACATAGGTAACTGATTTTTTTATCTTGTTGAACGCATCATTTGCCATGACAAATGGGGTTTATGGCATTTCCGACCAGTGTTGACCCAGCTCTGATCAGGCTGGGTCTGTACTGTTCGCCACGCTTTGATCTGCATTGATCTGTATACGGCTGCACTAGTGTTTTAGCGGATTAGGAGCTAGACTGATCGCATATTACATAAACCCAAGTTCTCATGTTCGATTCAAATGTAGCTCATCATTGTATTCCACAGAACATATGGCGATAGTGTAGACCCTGATCAGCATATATCGGGTCACATGGACCCGTTGTAAAAGTATTCTATGTTTCATTTTGGGTGAAACATAATTTGTCACTGGACTGACGAAAAGTACGCATATCAATTTCGCGGCGTAAAATGTTTCATGTCGAAATAGGCGCCGGATTTATGGCGAATCCTCATTCACAGTCAAAATTGCGCCGGTAACTAGACAAACATTGCGTTCTTGCGATAACTCTAAGTAGAACTAGGCATCTCGCCAAGAAACCGGTGCATTTGTCGAAGTGAAACATTTTACGCCAGTGCATGGTGCAGCATACCAGTGCGTACGGTCAACGAACGCTTGTTCAATTCTGTGTGTTGGGTCAACATAAACTATACGGTATAGGTCACGTTAGGTGTCTCTTACTGGAGCGAATGGGGCTTATGCCATTTGCGACCAGTGTATACTTTGATCAGCATGCGCACTAACACACTTTGATCTTTGATTGATGTACTGTTCAACATGATCAGTGAAATATCTGTCAGGCCTCATATAACCAGTATAGACCATTGTCCGGTTGCAAATGTTCCCTGGGAGTATGTGTGTGGGCAGGAGCCATCAATAGGTATATGTCGTTCCAGCCCCGGGTATGTGTGTGGGCGGGAGCCATCAATGGGTATATGTCGTTCCAGCCCCGGGTATGTGTCTGGGCAGGAGCCATCAATAGGTATATGTCGTTCCAGCCCCGGGTATGTGTGTGGGAAGGAGCCATCAATAGGTATATGTCGTTCCAGCCCCGGGTATGTGTGTGGGAAGGAGCCAACAATGGGTATATGTCGTTCCAGCCCCTGGTATGTGTGTAGGCAGGAGCCATCAATGGGTATATGTCGTTCCAGCCCCGGGTGTGTGTGTGGGCGGGAGCCATCAATGAGTAGATGTCGTTCCCGCCCCGGTTATGAGTGTGGGCATGGGCCATCAATGAGTAAATGTCGTTCCCGCCCCGGGTATGAGTGTGGGCATGGGCCATCAATGAGTAGATGTCGTTCCCGCCACGGGTATATGTGTGGGCAAAGACTATCAATGAGTAAATGTCGTTCCTGCCCCGGGTATGAGTGTGGGCATGGGCCATCAATGAGTAGATGTCGTTCCCGCCACGGGTATATGTGTGGGCGAAGACCATCAATGAGTAAATGTCGTTCCCGCCCCGGGTATGAGTGTGGGCATGGGCCATCAATGAGTAAATGTCGTTCCCGCCCCGGGTATGAGTGTGGGCATGGGCCATCAATGAGTAGATGTCGTTCCCGCCCCGGGTATGTGTGTGGGCGAAGACCATCAATGAGTAGATGTCGTTCCCGCCCCGGGTATGTGTGTGGGCGGAGACCATCAATGAGTAAATGTCGTTCCCGCCCCGGGTATAAGTGTGGGCGGAGACCATTAATGAGTAGATGTCGTTCCCACCCCGGGTATGTGTGTGGGCGGAGACCAGGAATGAGTAGATTACGTTCCCGCCCCGGGTACGTGTGAGGGCGGAGACTTTCAATGAGTAAATGTCGTTCCCGCCCCGGGTATGAGTGTAGGCGGAGACCATCAATGAGTAGATGTCGTTCCCGCCCCGGGTATGTGTGTGGGCGAAGACCATCAATGAGTAGATGTCGTTCCCGCCCCGGGTATGTGTGTGGGCGGAGACCATCAATGAGTAGATGTCGTCCCCACCCCGGGTATGTGTGTGGGCGGAGACCATCAATGGTAGATGTTCCCCCCGTATGTAGTGTGGGCGACCATCAATGAGAGATCTCGTTCCAGCCCCGGGTATGTGTGTGGGCGGAGACCGTCAATGGGTAGATGTCGTTCCCGCCCCGGGTATGTGTGTGGGCGGAGACCGTCAATGAGTAAATGTCGTTCCCGCCCCGGGTATGTGTGTGGGCGGAGACCGTCAATGAGTATATATATGTCGTTCCCGCCCCGGGTATGTGTGTGGGCGGAGACCGTCAATGAGTAAATGTCGTTCCCGCCCCGGGTATGTGTGTGGGCGGAGACCGCCAATGAGTAGATGTCGTTCCCGCCCCGGGTATGAGTGTATATGTGGTATCCGCGCTGGGTATGTATGTAGACAAGAGCCCTGGGCGAGAAGATAATGTAATGATAACACTATACCAAATTAAAAAAAAGGCGTTCCCATTATAGACACTAGTGGAATTAATTTAAATTAAATACTTTAGTAACAATTGATATTGATTTTAATACTGAACAATAAATAACGTTGCAAACGCTACTTATTTGTCAGTGTTATAAACATTTTCTTAGTGAATTACCATTTTATTCACTGTCAACTTGCATGTACAACTGGGTTTAGAAATAAATAAATAAATAAATAAATAAGTATAAGTTATATCACGGTTCGTCCGCATGTACGAGGAGATAATCCGCGAGCTTATCGCTGGTACATGCGGACAAACGTGATCTAACTTATTTATCACATCCTCATGCACATACCATGCACACAAGCTGTGTTAATACAGAAACAACACCCGGAAATGTGTCAAAGATGTGATAAAATATTAAATCAACTATTTGTCCTATTCTGTTTCATCACTTCTATATATAGTGAAACCCATTGCCTTTAAAAGCACGATGTGCTTTACTGACTAAATGGAGCCTTATTAAAACCTTGTTAATGCCGAAATGCATTATTTCATACGGAACTAACAACTGCATATATTTGATGATTAAAAGTATGCAGACTTATTATACTGAATTTATTACATGATCACAGCCAACATGTATAATAAAAATTAATAAATTTATCCTTAAATTAAAAATTTCTTCCTCATTGTATACTTTGCTAGATAAGTATACTTTGCAATGTTGATGAAATAGGCTACTGCAGCTTGACAGCGATCTGTATTGCTTATTAGAAGCATGGCGGATGTTTCAATGATGGAATGGCGAACAGTACAAATCATGATCTGACTGTAAGGATGCAAAGGCTGATGGACATCTACACTGGTCGCGAAATTGATGCGCGCTTTCTTCAGTCACAGTCACATTTGAGACACGCCATGTAATTTTGTACTTTCGGACATCTGCGTAATTTCATGAAATAGGTTGACAAAATTTACAATATTTTCCGTAAATGGCGTCAAAAGTTGACACCGTTTTCAGAGTACATGCACGTTTTGTAACTGTTGACATTACTTATAAAAAATATTGTAAATTTGTTAATGAAGGTACAAAATCACATGGCTTGTCTCAATTATGTTACCAGACCTACTACGGGTCACTCGCAAATAGACCGAAGGAAAGTAACAAATATAAATGTTTGTAACATGTATTAATATAAACTGTAGTTTACAGTTACATTATATACACCATTTAAATACAAATCTCACAAGCACCGAAAATGAATGCGTTGCCTTTAATTATTGTTATCCTATCTCATTGCTGTTGAAGACAATGTACACATATGTACGCTACTTACGGAGGCTTTAGCTTTGCGATTATGGATCAATATTCATTCACATTTTCTCAATTATGTATGTTTTGATGATGGCCAGTGAAATGTATGTATGGCTATACAACATGAATTAGTGACATTAACAAGTTTATGCCGATGCTTTAAAATATTATTGACACATAGTTCCAATACCGTAACACGATATGTCAGACGAGCGAGTTAAGAAAGTGTCGTAGTAATCAGGGGCGGATCCAGGATTTAGGTCTAGAGGGGGCGTGGATTCACAATTGCAAATGAGACACATATGATCGTCAACTTTCATAAAATTCAGATAATTGTTTCCTGCAGTCTTTTTATTTCTCATCGAAAGTGTTTGATGTTACCACTCAGTTGAACCGTCTCGACGAGACGGTTCAACTGAGTGGTAACAACATACACTTTCGATGATAAATAAAAAGACTGCAGGAAACAATTATCTGAATTTTATGAATTATCTGAAATAATCAGATCTTTCCATGTAAAACATGGTTTCAAATCTAAACTCGACCAATGTTTAGAGTCGGCGTGCGCTGGACGCACCCCCTATCTGGATACTTACTTGGTAATTGATTAAGAGTGAATTATCCAGTTGGCACCGGCCAAATTAAAAAGTGATACCATTATAATAAAAAAACGCTGAATATTTCTCATAAATTGTGAACGTATCAAATGAAATAAATAAAACATATTTACCCGTGTAGCATTCATATTTTCGAATAGCATCATACAAAATTGCTGAACATTATTATTGTTGGTGGCCATTTTGAAACTTTATTGCCATTTGTTCATGGGCTTGATTTGAGAGTCAATTGTAATAGGTATATTACCGTTTTCCATAGTTTATATTGATCCTAAGTACAAAGGCATCACAAAAAAGAATCAGCACCATTATTCCAAAATAGCCGCCATTGCTGTTTGGGATCAAACTGGAGATGACACAATAGCTGATTTCGACAAAACATCGCTATATCAGACGGTCAATAATAATATAAACGACATTTGCTACACGTTTGATTATAATATTTGGCTACTTAGTTTGACATCAATATTATTAAAAACAATAACTTAAAGCCTCATATAAACATGTGCAGTCTGATTGATCAAGACTTTGATCATTCTGACGACCGGTGGGCAATTTATAGAGTGTGCATTAATCGTCCAACGACCTGTAGCCTATTTCACCAACATTGCAAAGTATATTTTTCTAGCAAAGTATAATTTGAGGGAGAACTTTTCAATTTTAGGATAAATTTATTAATTTTTATTATACTGAATTTATTACATTATCACAGCCATTTTGACTGTGATAATGTAATAAATTCAGTATAATAAGTCTGCATGCTTTTAATCATCAAATATATGACGTCGTTTTTGTTCTATATGAAATAATGCATTTCGGGAAAAATAAATGATTACTCCCTCAAAGTATGCTATGCTAGAAAAGTATACTTTGCAATGTTGGTGAAATCGGCTACTGATATCTGTGAAAAATGGAGCTTTGTATTGTAGCTGTTGCTCAGCGAGCACACCCCTGCCACCTGGTCAGGATCTGTAGCCTCTGTTTAGCAGCATGGTGGGCGTGTCACTGTCTGAAGGACGACCAGTGTAGATCCTGATCAGACTGCGCGGACGCGCAGGCTGATCTGGATCTACGCTGGTCGTGAACAACATCAGTCCCATATAATTATAGTTGCGATATATATGTATACAATGTATATACATGTCAACAATAACATGCGATTACATTAACTGTTACACCTGCTGATTAAATTAGTAGTCTATGTACATTTATATAATTATGGCGTCCATGCATTTAATATGTACAACCGACGTCATGAACCAACGGACATTACTATATATATAGTGCACACACATATGCAATAACTTCAACGTTTTGCCTTTACTGTAGATTTGTGCATATATGTATTTTAGTTACATATTATCATTAACATTTCAACCCTTCAGACCGTATAGTCAATACAGTGAAACCTCTCTAAGCCGGACACCCGGGTGTCCGGCTTAGAGAGGTTTCACTGTAAATTAGGTATTTGATCATTCTGTGTCATAATTGTCTGCTTAGCGTTCACGAACAGACGTTATCACCTCAGATAAATAACATCGCGGGTGCTTTCTTGGTGTCCGGTTTAGAGAGGTCTAGAGAGGTTTAGAGAGGTCCACTGTATTTGCAAACACTTGCAAATCCAGATCAGCCATAACGAGCCAATTCATGAAACTACAGTGTTTGTAGGCATTTTTCAAAGCAAATATCTAATCTACATGACCAGGAAACTGTCTATGCAAATTACACTAGGAATGTAGGGTCAATATTTGGGTTGCATACGACAAACATATCGACACTACAAAACACCACCGAAAGGCTCATAACAATATACAAGGGTCTGTACCACTAGAGGTCAATTTAGGTGATGAGCGTGTCGCCTGTCCCCTTGTATCTCGTGATGGGGACGGGGCATGGAGACGTCAGTCATGCTCCCTCAGCAACTGGAGTGATGGGCGTGTCGCCCGTCCTCCTGTATCTCGTGTTAGGGGCGGGGAACGGAGACGTCTCGTCACGCTCCCTCAGCAACTGTAGTGATGGGCGTGTCGCCCGTCACTCCCGTATCTCGTGTTCGGGGCGGAGCCTGGAGACGTCACGTCACGTACCCTCAGCAACTGGTGTGATGGGCGTGTTATCCGTCCACCTGTATATCGTGTTCGGGGCGGAGCCTGGAGACGTCACGTCACGTCACGTTCCCTCAGCAGCTGGAGTGATGGGCCTGTCATCTGTCCTCCTGTATCTCGTGTTGGGGGCGGGGCATGGAGACGTCACGTCACGTTCCCTCAGCAACTGGTGTGGTGGACGTGTCGCCCCTCCTCCTATATCTCGTGTTGGGTTCGGGGACTGGAGATGTCACGTCACGTTCCCTGGAGTGATGGGCGTGTCGCCCGTCCTCATGTGTTGCGGGGGGCTGGGGGGGGGGGGGGGAGCGGGGCTTGTAGACGTCACGCTCCATCAGCAGCGGTCCGAGGCCGCGACAGGTAGGTCTGAAACAGTGGAACGAAGAATGGTACAGATACACGTATAAAATGGGGTGTGAGTGTGTTGGGTGTCGCCTAAAGGATAACATAAAATGAAATTTGCACCCACACCCTCTCGATCCGACACCCCCATGTATGCACATACGTCCCGCCTCACAACTGAATGGGTCAGTGCAGAAGGGTAACTCCATGGGAACATTATACATTCTGTTAACATGGCTAACAAGACAGTAGTATTGAACAACCTATGTCACTAACTCCAGTTATTCCCCTTATTCCACAGACCATTTCAATTGCAGAACTGGTAAACTATGTCACAGCTGGCCTGCCCACCCGCTATCGCGGCCCTGTTTAGACTACCAATTATATCAACAACTAATGGACCAATTGTGTTGCGATAAAGTGCAAATATCCATAAAACAGCACAGCATAACCCGACGATGACACTGTCTTCATAGCTATACCTATTTCGATGTTATTTCTAGTAACCTTATGACTATGTTCTCAAAATAAATTCGAAATAACGCCGAAACGAATACAGCTAAGATAACGGCGTCGTCGGTAGGCAACGTTATGTAAATATTGAGGATATCTGCACTTATTGCATCATAATACAGCGGAACCCATCTAAACCGGACACTCGGGAACTTATACATGTTTTCTCTTAGATGTGTTTCGATGTTATGTCTATCTGATTAAAATTACCTTTCGTGATTGCAAAGCACTAGAATGTGTCATGAAGTGCTAACATGTCTGAATTACAGTGGAACCTCTCCAAACCGGACACCCTGCAGACCTCCCAGGGTGTCCGATTTGGAGACGTTCCACTGTACTATTGATAGCCCCGGCAGTTGGCTATATATACAACTGAATGGCGGGCAAGAACATGCGACGTTTGTCGCCTTCAATATATCGGGTCACATGTACCCGTTGTAAAAGTATTTGATTTTTGATTTTGGGTGAAACATAATTTGTCACTGGACTGACGAAAAGTACACATATCAATTTCGCGGCGTAAAATGTTTCACTTCGAAAATGCGCCGGATTCCTGACGAATCCCCATTCGGCGATGCAGAATATACTGCACAAACACATTTTCATCCAGTAAACAGCTCAAAATTCGCACCGATTACTGGACGAAAATTGCGTTCATGCGATATCTCTAAGTAGAACTAGGCGTCTCGCCAAGAAACCGGTGCATTTGCCAACGTGAAACATTTTACCCCAGTGCACGATGCAGCATACCAATGCGTATGGCCAACGAACGCATGTTCAATTCTGTGTGTTGGGTCAGTAGAAACTACAATTTCACTGTAAATCATGCATGTGATAATTGTGAGCCATAGCTGTGTGTTATGCGATCATGAACATACATTATCCCCCGAGATAAATGGCCAAGAAACTCATCAAAATAAGATGACATATCGATGGTCTAGTAACATAAGGTCGTAACTGCTATGCTAAAGCATAGCAGTTACGACCTTATGTTACTAGACCATCGATATGTTTTCTTGTGTTCGGTTTAGAGCGGTTTCAATACGATATTGGTCTCGTTATGTGCCATCTAAGTCTGTGACTGGATATGACATTTGCGACTAGCGTACATCCTGATAAGCATGCTCACCCGCACAATTTGATCAGGACATGTACAGTTCAGTGAAATGTCTATCAGGGTATATAAACAGTATAGATCATTGTCAGGTTGCAAATGTTTGCTTGGAGAGAAGACGCTAAACTGGTCGCAAATGCACAAATGTGACACGCCATGTGATTTTGTACATTCGGACATCTGCGTAATTTCATTAAATACGTTTACAAAATTTACAATTTTTGTCATAATTAAAGTAAAATTAAGTAATTATAATTCCGCATGTACTCTGAAAATTTTGTCAACTTTTGACGCCATTTACGGAAAACATTGTAAATTTTGTAAACGTATTTCATGAAATTACGCAGATGTCCAAATGCACAACATCACATGGTGTGTCTGATTAATGAAATCCCATTTCTCCAGCCAGACCCATAAAACCAATTACATACCCGTTAGTCGTCTGGTGGTAACTGCCTTTCGTCTGGAAACGCACTGGAAACGCTGGGCTCCCGGTTTGTCCGCCCCGCAAATCTCGTCATTCCACGCGTCATCCAGAGTGCCCGGATGTCGAAGGTAAGTTGACGACTCGTCCTGATCCTCCCGGTAGGTGTCACTGCTAGCACTCATAACACTCAAGTCCAGCTCATGAGAGTTCCTCAGACCGAGAAATGGTGAGATCAGGGTGTCGGCTGGCGACATTTTCATGTGGGACATCATACTCGGGGTGAATTGTGTCCTCTGGTAGTTGAAGTTGTCGCCCTTGTTCGACGTTTCCGTGATTCCGGCGATCATCGTTCTTGGAGATACGTGCGCTCCTGGTATTGGCGTGGCGAAAAAGTCTAGTTTCACTGGGTTGAACGGGTGTGTGGGCGGAGTTTGATGGGGAGTACTATAGGCTGAGGTCCGCGGGTCGGCGGGGTCAGCGATGGGTGTACCACACATGGGGCCGAGGTAGGGGTAATACGAGGTCACTGGCGGCGGGAATGGCCCGGTGCCCGATCCTGGGGTGAACAGAGTGGGGTTGGTCGGCACCGCCGGCGTATGCAGCAGGGAGCGCCTGTAGGCGGCGTCCCGGCGGACGTTGTCCTGCTGTAGGAGGTCGGAGAGGGCGGCGATGTAGTTGATGGCGACCCGCAGGGTGCGGATCTTCGACAGGCGCCGGTGGTAGACGTGGAACTGAGGCGGCAGACATTTTCGCAGGGCTTCCAGCGCGCCATTGATTCGCTGCATCCTGTCCCGCTCCTGTGAGTTGGCCAGAAGCCGCATTTGCTCGCCCTCCTCGTCGTCCGAGTCCGCCCGCTTCCGCTTTCGGTGTCTGCGCCGGGTGATCTCCCCTGGCTCGGGTGTGTCGTCGTCATAGACGTCCGCCGGGTGCCCGTAATCCACGTCGTCACATGTGTCCGCCGCCGGGCCCCCATAATCCACGTTATCGCAGTCGGAAAACGGGGAGGCCATCGCTTAATGCGGTGTTCCAAACTTTATTTTTAATTTTCCAACTTTATTACAGCTAGCATAAACTCTAAACACGATTACACGTAGTCCAGCTTCAAACAATCTAGAAGTCAATTTAAACAGATATAATCTCTAACTGACCACTCATCACAATATGCCAAATATATATGACGAAAAAAACCCATACCAAGACATATAAGCAAACTGTGCACGACTGACCCTGCAACGATTGACCAATGGCACCAGGGGTCCTTAAAATGGTTACAGGGCAGCCCCTAAGAGGAGGGGCCGACATTTCACACCTTGTCGTGAAAACGCAACAGAAACAGGGGGCCTTTCTCTTGCCATTTGTCCGTATCGGAACCGGTGTATGACAAAACGCGATACAACGTGTATCAGTTGACGCATGCGCCGTGATCGCAAACAAATGTTCTTGTTGATCAGTGTAGGATTATCAGAGACTACACTGTCTTCCTGTGACGGTGAACTACTCCAATACCATACACACAGGCCCTAGTCAGAGAGCACGGGCGTGTTTAGTTGGGATATCACCTGGCTGTAAAAGCAAATGGGTACTTTTACAATGCACTGGTTAACCTGCACACTGCTGATTTAAATTGTGTCGTCTGATGTTTATTTTATATATATATTTCCCCCCTCCCCTCCAATTGAAATAATGGTTTGACAGCATTTTAGACTCATTTCCATTGGAAATGATTCAAAAATGCTGCCGATCCATGTTTGTATTGAAAAAGAAGACAAACTATATAACAGCAGACGAACATTATTTTCGGTTCCGAGTTCTAAGATATAATGGTGCTGTTTGTAACATACATTCTGTACAAATCGGTGCTGATACTATAGATTGGCAGACCGATGGATCTATGCGTGGTCACTGTATACGCTGTACCCGGTGATTACTAGGCAGACGAAATTTACATAGACCGGCTACATTGTTTATCATCTTCCATGACCAATGTTGTGGCAAGTGTAGTTCGTGATCACTACGGTCTATGTTTTAGTTGTATGACAGCCTATTTCATTTACTCTTTGCATGCTGGGAAACTTTTTGAACTATAAATAGGTAAACAATAGCAACGGCCAATTCGGTAAAATTATTTTCTGTTATTGTCCCTGTAAACATCATGAATACATGTATGTCTTTCAATGTCATTAGAACAGAGACCGGAGGAATGTTTATGATATTTACAGAAAGGAATAGTGAACAGTGTAGACACTGGCTGCGTCCTGTTTCTTTTTCGTCATATTGGTCCACTTCTCATTGTTGTTTTCGGCCTCCGTTATCTACCTTTATCCACGTTTTACGTATACCCAAAGTGAAGAGAGTAGATCTAAATTGTTCGCCATTTAATCAAGGCCGGCTGAAGAAATGGCGATTGTGACCAAATGCGATAAACGTAGTCCAAACTACGTAATCTGATACGAGTTTTCATTATTGGCCATTCTGCACGTGACATATTTCATGCTTCTAACTACGGTCGTAGACACCACCACGGCAGCCATGGCGCGCCGCCGTGGAATTATGTTGGCTCTAGCATGCAGGAAACACCATTTTGAGGGTCTAGGTCGATTTTTACTTACTTCGGGGTGGGGGGGGGGGGGGGAGGGTAGAACACCCGCTCAATAGTCCGCCGTGGCATTATTTATTTATTCACCGCTACGGGCCTGCTAACAAACGCTACAGTTTTACTCGTTTGTGGCTGTGTATGGAGAAATAGGGCGTATAACCATTGCACTCTCTGTAGTCCAATCTGCATACTCTGGGAAAGAATGCATGCTTCTAACAAACGGTATAACTCAATTGTGGCTATGACTGGAGAAATTGGGCTCATGGGTTTTGCCACCAGTGTAGATCCAGATCAGCATGTGCACAGTCTGATCAGGATCTTCATCGTTAGCCATTCCATCAGGGAAACACATGACATGCTTCTAACAAGCAATGTCGGTCGTGATCAGGCTTCAGGAGTGTGCTGTTGATCAGGATCTAGAGTTTATTACAAAAGCGGAAAAAACTGAATCCTCCGAATGCATTTCATTCAAAGAGTCATGGCAATAAATATCAATGGATAAAGTATGGTGAACAAGTATTTGGCCATGGTTATACAACACTCGGTGCAATGCACTATTGTGTCTAGTGTGTACTAACGACACGCGCTGTACCATCTTACACATTGAACCGACTTGCGCCGGTCTCTCCTATAGTAAGTCTATCAAAAATACCTTGTTGACTCTCGAATTAATAACAACCACCAAACGTAGATTCCAAGGGAGATTGATCCAGTAGCCTATTTCACCAACATTGCAAAGTATACTTTTCTAGCAAAGTATACTTTGAGGGAGTAATCATTTATTTGTCCTGAAATGCATTATTTCATATAGAACTAACGACTGCATATATTTGATGATAATTAAGTATGCAGAATTATTATACTGAATTTATTACATTATCACAGCCAAAATGGCTGTGATAATATAATAAATTCAGTATAATAAAAATTAATAAATTTATCGTAAAATTGAAAATTTCTCCCTCAAAGTATACTTTGCTAGAAAAGTATGCTTTGCAATATTGGTGAAATCGGCTACAGGTCTTGTTTTGAGGAATCTTGCATATAGCGGTGGAATGTGGAATGTGTTATGCTTTTGCAGACATGTCGATTTCGACATGATGTAACTAAGAAAACCAAAGAAGGATTTTGAAAATCGGTTCACAAATTCCAAAATATTATTTAAAAAAAAATCTATTTCAGCCCTCATAGAATATTTGTATGGTCCCTATAAAATGAATATTTTAGGAAATGTTGTCAAATAAACAATTGGGGAGGGTGACTTCTTTACTATTTACGAAACAGTATCTAAGTTTGGATATGTTGCTGATGCGCAAGCTCAGACCCGGGGATACGCTGAACGCAAACGTCAAAACGTGATTTTGTTTGCTAGCGGCTGTATTTATTTTTATCAGACCGTGCGAGAAAGAATTTGCAAAATTTCGTGTTTTGTTGGTGATGCCACATACAAGTTCCGTATACGTACATATTGCACGAATTCACACAAATGCTTTGTTTATTATAATCCGTGTTTAATGATGGCGACTGTAAGTTATGAGAAGCAAGGTGGCAGTTTTACAACATCCCGGGCCGCCACCTTGCCCTGTCTGTCCGAGATAATTGCCCATGCCCAATCGGCGCATCATAGGCCGCGTGAAATCCATTCAGGACGCCCATTAACTACGATATTACAGAGACTAATGGCCTTCTCAACGCATTTTCAGACAATTGCTGGATAGTTTTCAAAGAATATGAACAATAAACTGGTTCAGTAAAATAATAAATAAGACGTGGACACTGTTCTGCGATTTCCTGCGCAGACATTTGAAAGTTTACATCATAATTCAAACTTCGACTGGGCAGTATGTGAGATGGTATCGCTGTCCTCAAGTCGGTTAAGTTGGGTTTCTCTGGGTACTCCGGTTTACATCCCACATTAAGACACATACAACACATTTGTATATACGTGGCCTCGCGTTTTTTTAATCAATTCAAAATGAAATACTTCGTATTTTTGTTATTATTCAACATCCACTTTCTCGCTGCTTGGAACCCAGTGTATTAACCCTTTCACCCCTAAGTAACTGGAATGGATTTTGATATGTTAATTATGCAACCAATCCAATCGTCACAAAATGTGTTTTTGTTCTCAAAAATATGAAAATTACTTGCAAAAAGTGCAGATCCTGATGAGACGGCTCGTCACGAGCCGTCTCATCAGGATCTGCACTTTTTGCCAATACCACTATACAGGTCTGTGGTGTTGAAAGGGTTAAGGACCACTCGTACGCCTTCATTCGTGACAACGATAGCATTTGTCGCCGTACACTCGTGCTTGTTTGCGGCCATTGAAACAATAAATTAAGTTTACTAAAATAAAATTAAAAAATTAAAATCACACCCTACTGTAATTAGTGTAATAGGCCGCTACAGAAAACGAGTTATACACTAAATACAGCTTCAATATATGATGATATGTTTATGCAATATAATAGTGTTTTAATACTGTAGCATAGCTATGCATGTGTCCATACGGCAGCATGTCTGACCAATTAACAACAACGTGTTGCTAGTGATGGAAAACCCATGTATCCTTTGTCATCATGTTCCAATAGTCCAATTTTAATTGGTCCTGTTCTCCAAGTGGTTCTTGGCAAATTAGTACCAGTTCATGGGTGGAATAAAACAATGGTTGTCACTCGGTCATCATTTTGTAATTAGTGCTGTGTCATTATCAGAGGTACCGCTCGTGTCTTGGTAGGAACGCGCTCGTGACAAAACCGGCTACATATATACATGTAAGTCGTGACGTTTTACAAACCAGCGGCGGTGGGCGGTAGTCGCGCTTTTTAGCTGAGAATGTGCGATATCTCATGAAAAGATATTTACAAAATTTACGTTATTCCCCGTAAATGATATTGAAAGTTGACGAAATGTTAATAGCAAATGTGGAATAGAATTTCGCATTTGCTGTGCACATTTCGTCAACTTCCGACAACATTTTCGGAAGTATCTCGGTTTCTTTGTGGATATTTTCTTGAAAAAATAGCAATGTTTATTAGGTACAAACTCGCTTGTCTTGTCTCATATGTGGCTGTGTCTGGAAACATGGGGTTATGGGTTTTGCGACCAGTGTAGATCCAGATCAGCCTGTGCATCCGCACAGTCTGATCAGGATCTGCACTGTTCATCATCCCATCAATGAAGCACCTGTCATGCTTCTAACAAGCAATATAGATCGTTGTCAAGCTACGTACAGGAGTGTGAAATTTGAGCAGGAGCTACACTGGTCACAAACCCAACAAGCCCCATTTCTCCAGTCACAGCCACATACATGGACATATACTTATAAACTGTTCTGAGTACCTTCTCCAAATTCGTATGCGAAATCAGATATCGTCATTGGAACAGCTCAGCCTCGACCAATCAAACAGCTTGATTTCGAGTATGAGAATGGACTACGTGCCTGCGACTTGCATCCATATCTACACCGAACTTATAATATGTAACTATAAGTTCGGACCAATCCAATCGTCACAAAATGATTTTCAGACTAGTCCATTTATGAAAAGGGTGTGTTTTTGTTCTCAAAAATATGAAAATTACTTGCAAAAGGTGCAGATCCTGATGAGACGGCTCTTCAAGAACCGTCTCATCTGGATCTACACTTTTTGCCAATAGCAGTATACAGGTATGTGGTGTTGAAAGGGTTAAGTGCCACTCGTACGCCTTCATTCGTGACAACGATAGCATTTGTCGCAGTACTTAACTATCGTGCTTGTTCACGTGCTTGTTAAGTGTGGCCATTACACAAATAATTAAGGTTATTAAAATAAAAAAATTATTAAAGTCATACCATACTGTAATTTAATAGTGTAATAGGCCGCTACAGAAAACGAGTTATACACTAAATACAGCTTCAATATATGATGATATGTTTATGCAATATAATAGTGTTTTAATACTGTAGCATAGCTATGCATGTGTCCATACGGCAGCATGTCTGACCAATTAACAACAACGTGTTGCTAGTGATGGAAAACCCATGTATCCTTTGTCATCATGTTCCAATAGTCCAATTTTAATTGGTCCTGTTCTCCAAGTGGTTCTTGGCAAATTAGTACCAGTTCTGGGTGGAATAAAACAATGGTTGTCACTCGGTCATCATTTTGTAATTAGTGCTGTGTCATTATCAGAGGTACCGCTCGTGTCTTTTGTAGGAACGCGCTCGTGACAAAACCGGCTACATATATACATGTAAGTCGTGACGTTTTACAAACCAGCGGCGGTGGGCGGTAGTCGCGCTTTTTAGCTGAGAATATGTGCGATATCTCATGAAAAGATATTTACAAAATTTACGTTATTTCCCGTAAATGATATTGAAAGTTGACGAAATGTTAATAGCAAATGTGGAATAGAATTTCGCAGTTGCTGTGGACATTTCGTCAACTTCCTACAACATTTTCGGGAAGTATCTCGGTTTCTTTGTGGATATTTTCTTGAAAAAATAGCAATGTTTATTAGGTACAAACTCGCTTGTCTTGTCTCATATGTGGCTGTGACTGGAAACATGGGGTTATGGGTTGTGCGACCAGTGTAGATCCAGATCAGCCTGTGCATCCGCACAGTCTGATCAGGATCTGCACTGTCCATCAATGAAGCACCTGTCATGCCTCTAACAAGCAATATAGCTCGTTGTCTAGCTATGTACCGTAGTGTGATATTTGAGCAGGAGCTACACTGGTCACAAACCCCACAAGCCCCATTTCTCCAGTCACAGCCACATACACGGACGCCTGCTTATAAACTGTTCTGAGTACATTCTCCAAATTCGTATGCGAAATCAGACATCGTCATTTGCACAGCTCAGTCTAGACCAATTAAACAGCTTGATTTCGAAAGATGGGGGTGTATAGGATTATTTGTGACCAGTGTGGCTCCTGATCAAATAGCACACTCATGTAGCATGATAACGATCTATATTGCTTATTAGAAGTATGACGGATGATTCATTAATGGAATGACGAACGGTGCAGAAAACGGTCACAAAACCCATAAGTCCAATTTCTCCAGTTACATGCACTGGGTGCGCCACATCTTCATGTATATAGTATGATGTTGTTCACGTAGTCAGTAAATCTAGACTAATCATTATATAACAGTCTACTGATACGAGGTCTTGCACAATTCTGTTTTAGTTCATCAGACAGGCCCGAGAGTTGTGTGTTTCGAAGGGGAAATGATTCCGTGGCCGACAGACCAGACATAATCCATCTCCATTCAGACCACTGTTTTTTAATAGCTACCGTTTTTGTTTAGATTCTGGTGAACTATATTGAAGAATCAAACGACTTTGGAACCCCTCTAAACCGGACATCACGAACACATCTAATCTTACTTTTGATGGGTTTCATGGTTACTTATCTCAGGTGATAATGATCATAATGTTCATGATCGTATATAGCACACCGCCTGATTGACAGTGAACCCTCTCTAAACCGGACACCCTGGGGACCTCCCCAGGATGTCTGGTTTAGAGAGGTTTTACTGTATCCGTGTGTTTCTGCTTCTGATCAGAATTGCATGTCGACCAGCTGTTCATTAGCACCATAACCGTTTTACAACACAAACACTCAACTGCACAGCTGCAAAAAATGTTAAAATAGACTCTAGCTTTCAACTTGAATACCACTTTGGCATGGATGCTGAAAGAATATCAAGATCATCTAACCATGTTGCACTTAAATTCACACCTCCATCATCAAACGAACACATGCCTAGATGAAGCCTTGAAACAGATCAATCAACGTTTGCACGAACAACAACGTCACACAAGAGACCACAATCAAAGTTCGTCATTTTTGTCGTTAAATACTCTTTCACACCTGTAACTGGAATGTATTTTGATATGTTAATTTGGCAACCATTTATGAAAAGGGGGTGTTTTTGTTCTTAAAAATATGAAAATTAATTTCAAAACGTGTAGATCCTGATGAGACGGCTCGTCACGAACCGGCTCATCTGGATCTACACTGTTTGCCAATGCCACCACTATACAGGTCTGTGGTGTTGAAAGGGTTACTTGTTATTGTATATGAAAATGTTAAATCGTTTATATGTGTCTGTGACCGATGAAATGGGCTTGCGGCGTTTGTGATCATTGTAGCGCCAGACCATACTGGGCATCTGCGCAGTCTGACCAAGGAGGGATTGTACTGCCCTCCAGTCAGTGAAACACGTTTCATCTTTCTCTAATAAACAGCATACACGTATACCAGGCTGCTACGCTGTTTGCTGGAAGATAAGGACATAGACTCGCACACACAGAATGCAAGTCCCATTTGCCCGGTCACATGAGACAAACCATGTGATTTTGTACCTACGATCATGTGCAAAATCTCATGGAAAATATTTACAAAATTTACGATATTTTTCGTAACTGATGTCGAAAGTTGACGACATGTTCATAGCAAATGCGGAATATAATTCCGCATTTGCCATGCACATTTCGTCATCTTTCGACGTCACTTATAGAAAATGTCACAGTTTCTTTAAATATATTTCATGAAAAATCTCACATGTTCTTAGGTAAAACTTCATGGCGTGTCTCATATCAGGAGCTAAACTAGCAGGAGGTTGGAATTTTAGTTCAATTTAGTATCAGCCATTCTATAAAAGGTATATACCAAAGATGCACATAGATCATATACACTACCGCCTGCGTTAATCATGCCAATATTTGTCAATTTCTTTGAATACTTGAATATTGAACTTGAAACAAGCAACTTGATTGTCTGAACCTGAGCTGTGCTACAGCTCAGGCTAAGACAATCAAATTGCTTGATTGCGAGATGGCATAGCCAATTGGTGTTTGATAATATGTGCAAGATTAGGAGGCTGTGTCTACCTTGGGTTTTATTCGTATTTTTGTTGCGTTAATAGAGAGAAAATCGAATAGATTTTATCATGTAGCGACCACCTGTATTCTGGGCCCGGCTCGTAGAGCGGTGACAGGACGCGGCACGCCTGATGGATTATCGCCCCGATAATGATCGTCCCGTGGCGGGGCACCCCATTATGGCAACTTGTTCCACCGGGGGAGGGTGTTTACAACGAACGAATATTGACCGCCGTCTCACATAATGGACATAGAGGATACCGGGCTAGTGTCTTTTGATAGCAAGTTATCTAGAAAGGCTAAGAAACGCGCAGGAATTCCGAGGCTCGCCGAATGGATGATTTCTTCTGTATCTAACCCTTAGATTGCTGCACACGAAAATTGTCGTCTGATGTTGCTTTGCCTTGACAGCATTTTAGAATCATTTCCATTGGAATCGAAAAAAATAAATAAACAGCGGACTACAACATTTAAGTCAGCATTAACCTCCCTACAACAGCCACCTCTCTACAACAGCCCGCTTTGCGTCTTCCCATGGGTGGCTGTTGTAGAGAGGTTGTACTGTAGTACATGTAGAACCATGTTCCAAATAAAATGTACAGACGCGAAATATAAATGATTTCCCACCCTGGATCATCGTTTCTGACATGAATAATTACATCAGTAGCCTATTTCACCAACATTGCAAAGTATATTTTTCTAGCAAAGTATACTTTGAGGGAGAAATTTTTAATTTCACGATAAATTTATTAATTTTTATTATACTGAATTTATTACATTATCACAGCCATTTTGGCTGTGATAATGTAATAGATTCAGTATAATAATTCTCCATACTGTTAATCATGAAATATATGCAGTCGTTAGTTCTATATTAAATAATGCATTTCAGGAAAAATAAATGATTACTCCCTCAAAGTATACTTTGCTAGATAAGTATACTTTGCAATGTTGGTGGAATCGGCTACTGGTATCCCAAATGTTCCATCTGATGGCTTGAGTAATAGAAAACAGCGCAGAATAACATGTATCATTCTGCCATTTGTTTGAGTTCGCCATTATATCAATGTCACGGTGGCGGCGGGGTGTTGGTGGGCTTACATAAGGTATAGTGATGACCCCATTATGTGGTCATCGATCTGTTGATGGAGTCCACGGGGGAACATCCCAGATACGACCATAGGTAAAGGACTCGACTCACTATAGAAGTGAGTGGGTGGGTAACGTATTGGGATTGGTCATTGTTTGTAGCCTATTTCACCAACATTGCAATGTATACTTATCTAGCAAAGTATACTTTGAGGGAGAACATTTCAATTTTAGGATAAATTTATTATACTGAATTTATTACATTATCACAGCCATTTTGGCTGTGATAATGTAATAAATTCAGTATAATAATTCTGCATACTTTTAATCATAAAATATATGCAGTGATTAGTTCTATATGAAATAATGCATTTCGGGAAAAATAAATGAGTACTCCCTGAAAGTATACTTTGCTAGATAACTATACTTGGCAACGTTGATGAAATCGACTACTGGGACATAGATCCGAGTCTTCCGCCTGTGTACACGGCGAGTATGATGATATGTAGCTGTGATTGGAGAACTGGGACTTCTGGGATTTGTGATCAGTGTAGCTCCTGTAGCCTATTTCACCAACATTACAAAGTATACTTATCTAGCAAAGTATACTTTGAGGGAGAAATTTTCAATTTAAGAATAAATTTATTAATTTTTATTATACTGAATTTATTACATTATCACAGCCATTTTGGCTGTGATAATGTAATAAATTCAGTATAATAATTCTTCATACTTTTAATCATCAAATATATGCAATCGTTAGTTCTATATGAACTAATGCATTTCGGGAAAAATAAATGATTACTCACGCAAAGTATACTTTGCTAGAAAAGTATACTTTGCAATGTTGGTGAAATAGGCTACATATCAAATAGCACAGCCCAGTAGCCTGATAATGATCTATGTTGCTTGTTAGATGCAATACGGGTGCTTCATTGATGGAATGACGAACAGTCCAGATCCTGATCAGACTGTGCAGATTCACAGACTGAGCTGGATCTACATTGGTCGCAAACCCATAAGCCTCATTTCTCCAGTCACAGCCACATGTGTCGACATTGTGCGGGTGAATATATAACTACACCTACATATGCAATCGGATACCAGAAACATTACTATTCACGAATATTAGTGTTTCTGGTATCGGTTGGCCAGGATAGCGGTTGTCGTTGCCATATATATTATTTTAAAGGTACATGCCCACTCAGTAGGCACATAATGTTCTCTATAGGAATTAAATAAGTGTATATTTGTGTCACCATTCCACCAGTTCTAAAAACTACAAGTGCCTGCCATACAGATATAATCATTTAGTAATATTTATTTTACTGATAGTGACGCGCGGTGGTATCAGGCTATTTTCATATGCAAATGATGTATACTATTTTCTAATTAGCTATACTATTTAAAAACGTCACATGAAAAAAATATATTTTCAATAGATTATAAAATATGATCATTACACATCAAAAAATAAATACAGAGAATAAATAGTAATGTCCGTTTACATGTTAAAGAAACACGGTTATCGCCCCTGATATCAGTGTGTACATTTACGTCTGATATAAAATGTTTAATAATGCCAATCAATTCGTGAAATAATGGTGAATGAATGTTTATTTTGCCAGAAAATGTCTCAGATGTTGTATCTGGTGTAAAGAACATGTGCCTACTGAGTGGGCATGTATGGGGTGCCGTTTTGGACTTTAATAGCACTTCGTGATATCATCACTTCAAATACATGATATCACCAATTCGAATGGATGATATCACCTATTTGAAGTGATGATATCACCTATTCCAATGGGTGATATCACATATTCGACACTGAAATGGTGATATCATGCATTCTAACTGGTGATATCATCACTTCAAATGGATGATATCACCTATTCGAATGGATGATATCACCTATTTCAATGGGTGGCATCACCTA